>JASSUY010049766.1:0-21477 GCA_032466535.1 Forpus xanthops
GCCATAACTATAAACACTGGTGTTATCAGCACTGTTCCCAAGCCAAAAATCCAAAACACAGTGCTCACCAGCTACTGATTAAAGAAAAATGACTGCTGCTGCTGAACCCATGACAACCTGCAAAAGGATATTGAGAAAATGCCAATACTTTATTGGTTGGAAGGAAAAGAGCACGAATCTAATGCAAAACTTACTGAAATCAATAGAAGATACTCATTGGCTTCAGTGATACTTGGGTAATGCTCAATGTGAGCTTGAGGTAATGTTACATAGTTAGGCTCCTGACTGCTGTTTAACCCAGCAAATTGTACTTATACTTAATTGTGGGAACAAACCAGAGATTTGAAACAAAGTATTGAGTTAAAAACTAGATTATGCCATTGCAATAGACTTACTCTAAGTTTCAAATAAGGAATAACTCTCTTTTTGATCAAAACCTATTCTTCCACTTCTGAATGGCACTGTAGCACCTGGTGGGTTTTTATCTTGTTTTTTGTTTTTTGTTTTTTTTTTTTTAAATCAAGTGCACGTACAAGTTTGATATTAAAGCATTGTCTAAAATTGTCATGATTTTTAACCCACATTTCTATTTTATAACAATAATAGGTCTCAATGGATATGCCAGTGAGTGATAGAGAAGCAATTATAATTGTTTTAAAAATGTACTCTAGATTTGATTTAGTAAATTCCTGAAGATTTTGTTAGAAGTGTCTCAGTTTGAACTGGACACATCAGGTTTGGGGAAGCTTTTATTCTGTAGCATTCATCTGCAATGTGGGAAAAGTCAAAGCTAGCAATGGAGAGTATCAGCTGAGGCCAACCAAGGATCAGCTCAACCTTCATTTTGGCTGTGATCATATAAATCCTTTATTCTTCATGTATTTTTGCTGAGGTTTGGATTTGTCCTAGGAGGGCCTATAACCAAAATAAATATCAGGTGAGATTGTGTGAGAACTACTGTCCTGGTGAAATTTTTATTCAAGATGATAGAAAACTGGCCAAAATGCCTGAATTTAAGACATTTATACTATTGTAGGTGGAAATGTTTTCAGAACAGTTACTGACATTTTGACATTCCTGAATATGCTCCTTAGCTTTATTTCATCCCTAGGGACATTTCTTTTACTGATAATTGATAATATAAAACTTCATATTTTACAGCAAAAATAGGTCAGATTTGATATTTTTTTCTTATTGCTATCTTGTAGCAGTGCAAGCTGTAATACATTATATGGCTTACAATGACAAAAAAATTATGTTTTCAATTTGGTAAGTCGTTTTCAGTTGAAAATATAATGCATTCCTGCATAAGACATATTGCAGTGTGGCAGAATGTAATTATTAGGGAAGACCTAGTATATTTGAAACAACATAATTAACACTTTTTGTTCATGATAGGCAAATAAACAGCCAAGGCGGGTCTTTTTCAGTGATGGATAGCATCTTTATTAAAGAATTAATCTAGTTCTCAAACCAGGATCTATGTAATATATAAATCAAGGTATTGTGGTTCTATTTATGATTTCTTTTACAATCTAAGTGTTCAGTTTATTGCTGTACAGCCCAATTATTCATTGTTGAGGGATGCCAAGCCCCGTTCTCCTATTTCCACTGCAAATGGAGACACAATTTACAATACCATTACCTGTTCTTAGAAAAGTTCTGACTATTGTTAATTATATAACTTTATTAAAAATGTTAAAGTTCTGATGATAAAATGTATTTAGATATCCTAAGCATTTAGATTCTTCAACCCATGCGAAGTCAAGGTTGCCCCGTCAGAGAGGCATAGGAACTCTCCCTCTGAAAATTCTCTCCTGAGATAGTTAAATTTGGAATAATGGTGACTGCATAAAAGCTGTACTGATTTGTTAGCTGATGCTTAAACCTGATGGGCCTGAATAATCAATTGTAGTGATTTGGTAGATGCCAAGACCTGGGAAAACTTACCTGAGCACCTGTGGCTAATGTATTTATATGTTTTTTCCCTAGTCAGTAGTTACCTGTGTGTATTTCAGATGCTTGGGAACCCCAAAGGCTTTTTCCTTTTTTCCTTAACTGACTTAATTGCAAGATGTACACAGGAGATATATACTCAAACTCTACTTCACCATTTTTTTATTAATGAAACTAAGGGACTATGTCAGACTGTCCCACATGACATCCTTGTCTCTAAGTTGGAGAGACATCAATTTGATAGATGGACCACTCAGTGGATAAAGAACTGGCTGGGTGGCCACACACAAAGAGTTGGGGTCATTGACCATAGTCAATGTCCAGCTGGAAACCAGTAATGAGTGGTGTCCCTCAGGGATCAGTGTTGGAACTGGTCTTGTTCAACATCTTTGTCAGTGACATGGACAGTGTGATTGAGTACACCCTCAGTAAGTTTGCTTATGACACCAGGTTGTGCAGCTCGGTTGATACGTTGGAGGGAAGGAATGCTATGCAGAGAGACCCTGACACGCTTGTGAGGTGGGTAGATGCCAACCTCATGAAGTTTAATCCTGTCAGGTGCAAGGTCCTGCACCTGAGTCAGAACAATCCTAGGCACGGCTACAGGTTGGGCAGAGATGAGGTTCAGAGCAGCCCTGAGGAGGAGGACTTGGGGTGTTGGTTGATGAGAGACTTATAAGTCGCAGCACAGAAAGCCAAACATATCCTGGGCTGCATCAAAAGGAGTGTGACCAGCAGGTTGAAGGAGGTGATCCTGCCCCTCTACTCTGCTTTCGTGAGACTTCCCTTGGAGTATTGTGTGCAGTTCTGGGGTCCTCAATGTAAAAAGGACATGGAACTGTTGGAACAAGTCCAGAGGAGGGCCACGAGGATGATCAGGGGACTAGCGCACCTCCCGTATGAAGACAGGCTGAGAAAGTTGGGGCTGTTCAGCCTGGAGAAGGGAAGATTATGTGGAGACCTTATAGCAGCTTTCCAATATCTAAAGGGGGCCTATAAGGATGCTTGGGAGGGACTCTTCAGTAAGTATTATAGTGGCAGGACAAGGGGTAACAGGTTCAAATTGAAACAGGGGAAGTTTAGATTGTGTATAAGGAGGAAGTTCTTTACTATAAGGGTGGTGAGGCACTAGAATGGGTTGCCCAGGGAAGTTGTGAATGTTCTGCCACTGATGGTGTTCAAGGCCGCATTGGACAAAGCCTTGGGTGTCATGATTTAGTGTGACGTACCCCTGCCCATAGCAGGGGGCTGGACCTAGATGATATTTTAAGGTTCCTTCCAACCCAAAATATTTTATGATTTTGTGATTCTATGATCATTGAATACATACATGTATGGTGTCATATGATTAGTAGATAGCTTGCAAAATCCTTTGTGACACTCCTAAAAGGTCTCAGATGCCACACTTGCTAGTTTAGAATACTGCCTGGGATAAGGTTTGTAGATTTGGCTGTGAGCAGACCACTAGGTTAATTACCTAAGACCTTAGTGATTTTATGCTTTCATGTGCAATGGATTAGGTGGTGATGTTTTTGTTTAAAGAATCATCAGAGATAGTTGAGATAGCTGCTATTGAAAATTTACATCAACTGTTTGAAGATTTTCAGCGAATGCATGTAGATATATCTGCAGAGATTTCTTAGATTGGAAAGTTTCCAGGACAAAGTTAGTAGAGTTCTAGCTTAAAAAAATGATATTATTAGTAGTAGTGTTTTATTGAAAACTGAGGTTTTAGAAAGTAATTGGGAAATTTGTTTATAAGATTGTAAAATACATGCTTCTGCTCATTAGGAAATGCTAGTACAGAAGTTCTGTATCTTACTGGTCTATGCAGATTGTACACATCAAGAAGGAGAAGATGGTTTATATAAGCATTAACAACAGGGAAGATCTGCAGTTTGCGTAACCTCTTGAAAATACATGTAAGTTTCCACTTCTCGCTCTGTTTGGGACCTTGAAAGAGAAGGTGTCATGGGGGGTGACCCTGCATGGACAGAAGGTCAAAAAAAAGAAAACCTTTTTTATGGAGTTTTTCTTTATTTTTAATATTTAATTTCGAGAAGGCAGTGAGCTAGTGAATAGTGTAACTGATCTGGCAACTGTGAATTAAATTCTGTGATATTTTTCAGCAGAGATAAGGCAATAAGAATTTGATTGCATATAGTCAAGCTCTGTTACTTTCCAAAAATATGGACATATAGATTCTGTTAACATTTTTAATTCGAAAGGGCTAATGATTCTCAAAAATCAAGGGCTTTTATGATTTTATGTATTGATATCAAACAAAATGAGGCCTAGACTTCTGAAATGTTGAAGTGGATTCTGAGATAATCCAAATTAAAGATAGTTTGTGATCTAAGTAAAGGTGTGTAACAGCATGTTATTTTTAAAAACACCTTTCTGTTTTTTCCACATTTTATCCAGATAGAGCCTTGATCAGATTTCTTGCAGATCTGAGACATTTACATGCTCTTTTTCTCATCTTTTAAATCATCCTGCAACTTCTACAGGACTTGCAAAAATACAGCCACCCAGATCCCATGCTGCAATTGAGGCAGCAACAAAGGCAGCTGTTGTCCTAATACTAGGTTTGATTTTGAGGAGGGAATACCACAGTTTTGGTACAGCTCAGGTCTCGAGTAACACCAGTTTTAGTTGGTTGATTGTGCAGTTCAGTATTACCCTGGGAAAACAAAATCAGAGTTATGCACTTTTCCTTATACACTGACATTTTTCCCAGTCGCTACTTATGAAGTAGCGTAGGGAACATCATAAGGTTTGTATATTCTCCTCCTAATTATTTTCATGTTGGTTTTGTGGTTATGGGGCTGTTAATGCCATTATATATAGCACTCTATAAAGCTGTGATATTATAGGTGTGAGGAGAAATCTTTTGATGATGAGGATGGTTATGCACTGGAAGATTTCCTAAAGAGGCTCTGGAGTATTCCTCACTGGAGATCTTTAAAGACAGTTTAGGCAGGAATTATGCATATAGTTGCTCATGCTGCAAGTCTGAGGTGTGTCCTAGACCAGCAGTTTTTATTTTTGATATATGATTTCTTTGGGTTTTTACCCCCTCAATTTTTTCATGGGTTTACAACTGAAATTACTAGCCTTTAATATTTCCACCTAATATTCTTAATAATTTTATAATACTTATTTAACCAGATGATGTTTTAAGTATATTTTTTAAAACATTGGGAGCTCAAAAATAATAAGTCATTGCAGGATGGGTACTAATGGAATTTTAAGAGGACTGTCACCACTTCTAGCATTCTCAGCCAAAACAACTGCTTTCATATCAAAGCAGTTTATAGGAAAAATTCTGCTCTGGAAAGGAGGGATGTGACTGGAAAACAATGTATAAAAGCCCAAAAAAAAAAAAAAAAAAGCCAATAACCACTAATAAGACCCAGAACTTGCTGTCATGTGGACAGCACTGTGGGAAAACAGGAAAAATGAAAAATGTAATAACTGAATGTTCCATAGAGATCAACACTGGGAGAGAAGTTTCTTTCTTCGTCCTTAGAGACTTTGTTACTCTAGAGGGACAGTAAGTGAGAGATTGCACAGAGACCTACTGAACTGAAATGCAGTAGTGGCTAAATATAACACACATCTCGAAGTGGCAAAAAAAAACACCACCAAAGAGCTGTGGGATGCAGCTATGTAAATGGTACACTGTACCTCTAATATACAAGTCTTGGTTTACAAGGATCCTTTGATGTAAGACCTCTCTGCAGTGACAGCTAGTTTCACTGGAGTTCATTATAGATTAAACAGATGCTACTTTTGTAACTCACCTCTGGATTGAATATGCAAATTTCATAATTTTCAGGAACATGTTGTGAGAGTGTGCTGAACTCCAAAGTATCTGTTTTTTTTCTGATAGATAATGCAGAAAACACAGCAGTTTTAAAAAATATGGTTCTTCTGTGCATATTTTCCTCCCAGCTAGTTGTCACATGACCTTCCTTTACTCACAACATGATGATGAAGGGCAGTGCAGAGGAGGCCAAAAGTAAATGACACCAGATAAAATGCAACAGTAATATTTGAATGGCTCTATTTTCCTCTGTTGCGACATCCAGCTTGATGCAAAGGCAGGAGATGGGGGAAGCTGCTGTGTTTCCCTGGCTTCCATTGGCGATCTGAGCGCTTATAAGCACGAATTGGCATTGAGGGGAGTGGGCTCTGTTTTATGCTTTTCCTTAAACTCATTCTGGAGTGAGTGTCTCTGTGGCATTGGGATTGCAGAGTCCACTCCTCTTCTATGCCTTAGAAGAAGCAACCCCCATCAAACAAAATATTGAAGGAGCTATTAGCAAATCCAGCCCTACAGATCATTTGAACTGCAGACAGACTTCCACTGCACTCTGTAGTCAGGGAGCTGCCAGGTTTGAGAGGAAGTGTCACATCTCCCACACTGCTTCTCAGGCATGGCACTGTCTCCACAACTGGTTGTGTTTTTTGGGGTAGTCTCACTCCTAGGGGCCATGACCTGGAGCAGTCCAGAGGAAAAAAGTAAAATGTATTAGTGATCTTTGTGAAGTAAGTAGGGTGTTTTCTATTGTAAGCTAATTTGTTTCCTTTGGCTGTTGTCTCCTGAAAACATCAAATCTTTTCCCACCATGCTTATATACCACTGGAAGCCCAAAAATGTCTTGTTCGTTTCATTTAGAGATTATTTCTCAAACCAAGGTCCTATTTATCATGGTCAGACTCTTTTTACCTTCTCTTTCTACCCCTTTGGGTCTTTATGTAATTTATTTAAAAAAAAAATCCTTTTTCTCCCTGATAGCATGTGGGATGGGTAACTTTCAAATTGATGTTTAGATATCACAATTCTGGTTTACACTTTTGCTGAATGAACATCAGGAGATTTGTACTTTACCTTTGCAACAACATTGACCAATTTCAGTAGTCTTCTGTTTCAAATGTCTTAACCTTGATGAGGTAATGCCTTACTTACTTACTATTTGTATGGCTATTTGTATTGCAACACCACTGTTTCCTGTTGATAAATGATTTCAGTATATTGAAATATAGGTAGATTTGAAAAATAATGAGCCTCCTGTTTTATGAGAACTTGGAATTTTAATGAAAGACTGTATGGTGCAAAAGTGATGTGCCATAAAACCTTGCTGTACTGAACTAGAGAGCACTGAAGCTGGAATAAGATTACCCACATGGGTATTTTTAATAAGTTCTATAGTGTGTTTTCCTGCCTCTTTGAGAAAATAAATCTCTTGCTTTCTGAGCACCTTGTTTATATTACTTGGAACAAGGTATGTTATATCTCAAGCAACATTATCTTCAAAGCAATAGCCTGTTTCTTTTCTTCTAAATTAAAAAAAAAACAAAACCAAAAACCAAACCAAAAAAAACCACAACAACATCAAAAAAACAAACCAAACAAAAAAAGAAAAACACCAAAACAGCCCACACACAAAAAACCAAACAAATTAAAACCAAAACAAAACCCAACCTAATGTAAATATATTCCAGATGAAAACTGGTGCAACTGAACTGCAATTAACAAATCACATCAGTCTAAAGTGGTGTTTAAAACGTTATATGCCCAAATTATGGTTCACCCCGATCATCATTCTGCAATAGGCTATTTTCTGAGTCAGCCTGGCATGCAGGCATGTCCCTTTTCTATTGCAATAGGGCTTTGCAAAAGCACAGGATCCATCTGCTTGAAACATACTGTAGCAGCAAGGCTGTACATAATGTTAGTGTAAATAAAACATCAGTATGCAACATAACAGGCATTAATAGTGGAACTGGACAAGCCAGGTGGTGTAAGTCCAAAGGAGAAAGAAAACTTAAGTAGTGGTGAAGGCTATCAAATAATGGTTTCTTCCAGATTAGCATTTAAAAAAAAAAAAAAAAGGCATTACATTCTTTGGGTTAAATAAAATTATTACAATTCTCTTGTAGGAAGCAGCTTTAATTGCTATTTTGTTTCTGTAAGTCAATTCATAAATTGCTTCTTTTCTATAAATTTTCTCTGGTTTTGGCTTTTCCTCCTGGGTTTCAATTTATCAGACTTGTCATTTCTTGAGTATTATCACAGATTGAAATGTACAGTAGACACCTGGAGGCTTTTACTTTTTTCTGTCCTTGGGCTTCATAGAGACAGGACCATCTGGCCTGTAGGTCTGGAAGCATCAACATTCACTCATTAAATGTGTCTGAAGCTCTCACTTTCAATCTGCCTCATTTAGCTACCTTAGGACTGTAGTTAGGTAGTCTGTTGTTTTCACCTGTTGTTTACAAGCAGTTTAATTTTGCACTCCAAACATCTCCTACACCCGTCTTCCATCTTTATGTTTCATTACCACTTGGCCATTCTGGAATAAGAATCTGGGTGTAAAGAATGGTGATGTTTCCAAATTCCTGTTACCGCTTCAAAACCAATTATCAAATACAAAGTCTTAGATGACCCTGCAGTGTCATCTAGGTGGGCGCTTCTCATAACACAAACAGCAGTACATTGTCTACTTCCAGTAACAACTGCTGGTAAAACTCCCTGAGGAATGAGTGATGCAAATGCTTGCTTTGTTAAACAGGACCCAAGTACCCCTGAGTTACCTGCCAGGCTTAGAAAAAGGAGTTCAAAGGAGAGAACTCACCTCTGGTTGTTTCTCAGAAGAAGCACAATTTTCATACTGGGAGGGAAAACGTGTTCTAGTTGTGAATTAACTAAAGACTGTCATCTTACAGAGTATCCCTGGGAGAAGTTAGACCCAGAAAAAAGCCTTGTTTTAATTATTATCAGTGACTTACCTGTCTGTCAGGAGATGGTGAAAGCCTGTAAAACCCTTTTCTATTCTGCATGCACTGGAAGAGTTGTCAGCAGCTTATTGTGAACTCAGCAATGATGTTAATTGTGGTGTCTTGCTAACCTTGCTCTGTTGTGTGTTTTTTCAGGTTTTTCTCTCTTTTTTTGTTTTTTTTTTTTTTTTGTTTGTCTTTGTTATTTTTGCTTTTTGGTTTTTCCTTCTCTATGTAGTTAATAAATACCTTTAAAAACTTTTTAATAAAAATGAAGAGTATAAAATTTTAAAAATAATACCAAAACAATTAGCTTTGTCATGTGATTGCATCCCCTCATGTTCACTGAGGCTAGTTACAAGAGCGATCATTACAGGCATTTGGGCTGACCTTGCTTCAATTGATGGTAAAAAAAAAAAAGCCTGAAAATGTGCTGTGTGATATAAGGATGAATAAGGATCTATGACATAAGGACCTAGCTTAATCTGGACACTCTCAGGTTCAATGAGAAGTTTCAGTAGGAGCTTACCTAGGACACAAATCAAAGCATGTTTACTGAGATGAGGTTTACATTTTCAAAGCACTTAGACTGCTGAAGATGTCAAGTGCTGCATCTTGACTCCAGCCTGTCTACAAGATGTGAGCACGTGAGGAGATACACTGAAGTGCAGGAAGCTGAAGTTACACGTGTCACTGCCGAGACGGCTAAAAATCACATGCACATGTATTTTCAAAGACTTAATAGGAAATAAAAATAGATGTGTTCTTACTACAAACCACTACTTATATATCTTTTCTAGCACACACATGTCTTTTTAGCCACTGGTTAATTTTAGTTAGCAATGACACATTATTAGATGATCCTTTACTGCATTACTAGAGTCAATTGTTTTGCCAAGTTCATAGAATCATAGAATCATGGAATCATAGAATAGTTAGAGCTGGAAAGGACCTTAAGATGACCTAGTTCCAACTCCCCTGCCATGGGCAGGAACACCTCACACTAAACCATGCCACCCAAGGCTATGTCCAGCCTGGCCTTGAACACTACCTGCGATGGAGCAGTCACAACTTCCCTGGGCAACCCATTCCAGTGCCTCACCACCCTTACAGGAAAGAATTTATTCCTCATATCCAATCTAAACTTCCCCTGTTTAAGTTTGAACCCATTACCCCTTGTCCTCTCACTACAGTCCCTCACGAAGAGTCCCTCCACAGCATCCCTGTAGGCCTCGTTCAGATATTGGAAGGCTTCTATGAGGTCTCCATGCAGCCTCCTCTTCTCCAGGCTGAACAGCTCCAACTTTCTCATCCTATCTTCATAAGGGAGGTGCTCCAGTCTTCTGATTATCCTTGTGGCCCTCCTCTGGACTTGTTCCAACAGTTCCATGTCCTTTTTATGTTGAGGACAAGCACTGCACACAATATTCCACATTTGATAGTAGATTGCACAGCCTGAGTCAACAGACTTTTCCCCATCATTCTGCCTTTTGCTGTTGAACACCTGTTTTTTTTTCTCTGGCGTAACCTGTTTCCATTGCAAGGATGTGTACAACACCTTATATGCAAGTGCTTGTCAGAGAGGTCACTGTAGGAGAGGGAGGTAGTGAAAAGGTGTTACTCCTCCTGGTGTACCAGATGTCAAAAGCTTTCAAGCTTCAGTGAAGTCTTTCCTTAAGTTGTCTGCAACACTGGCAGGCTTCTTCGTACAAGAAATACCTGTGCTGCCTGCCAAATTTCAAAATATTTTTTTTATCATCCAAACCATAGCTTGTACTGGGAAGGAGAGAAACAAGAACTTCTGCAGAGAACATTCCTTCTGGTGTGGCTGTTCCAGCAGCTCACAAACTTTAGCTCTGCTCTCTCAAATTTGGGGTCAACAATTAGAAAGGCTTGGCTGACAGAGAATATGGATATTTCTCCTCCTCTTCTGCCATTATTAGTATTTAGTTTCTGTCTGTCCTTCTAAGTTAAACTTCACCATGCAGTATTAGATGTTGGTGCTTCTTCACTAGTAACATCAGTGACATCAGTAGGTAAGTCATTTCACAAGATGCGAATCACCTGCTGCCAGAGCCCAAGGAAAGATTCCCAGGCGATCAAAGTAATGAGCTGAAAAAAGCAGTGATTTAACATCTGTGCTATCCTTGAGGGCTTCCTGGCTTCATAAAATGCATTTTGGTTGCTGTTGTGATGATTTGGTACCTGAATGATCTATGAACCTTGGGCAGCAACACTGAGGTAAAATGACTGAAATAGGAATCAGGGGCAAAATAACTATGTCACCTTACAGACTTGTACCAGTCTCTCCAGTTCAACTGCAGCTTGAAAATGAAGGGATAAAAATAATTTACTGAATTCCTAATATGAAATAATATTTTACTGAAGTAATGGATGAATGGATATTTATGTGGTTCTATCAGAAAGTTTCATAGTTGGCTAGAGATAAAGCATCAGTACTAATCTCTGAACAAGAATTTGCACTAAGGAGATCTGTTTTAGGAATGGTAAAATGACGCATGTACTTCAGTGCCTCCTCATTTTAGGAATGAGGCATGAAATGATGCATGTACTTTAGTGCAAATTCCCATCGTATAACCACGGTGCCTAGAAAGCATAGAGCTTGTTCTGCTGACACTGTGCACCTGGACTGTACAAGTGCTGCAACTGAATAGTTCAAGGTGTGATAGATGAGTAAACTCACTGCTGAGTCAATCTGCACATGAACAGTCACATTTCCAAATACCCCAAAGCTGACCAATCACTGCCAGAATTGCAAACTTGCCTTGTTGAGCCTGTAAGGTTGGAGATTCAGCTAACAAGTCTAAAAATCCCCAAAGAACAGCCTTTTTAATTTTGTATGTTCTTTTTCTGCATCAGACTTGAATCTCATACTTACTCTGAGGCAGACTGAATAAGAATAATTTTAATTACACCAGTGTGCAGCTAGTGTGAGAAGTGGGATTCTTAGAAAGCAAGCATTGTTTTAGCTTTAAATCCATTCAAAATTAATAGTAACACTTAGTAATACACTATCTTTTATTGCATCTTATGACTGTAAATGTGCATGAGTTTAATGCATGCTTTTAGCAGCTGCTTAGATTACTATATATAAATAAACAAGGTTAAATCAGTAGAAACACTATCTGAACTTTTATACCTACTATAGGATATATCTGAAATACAGTAAATAATTGTTGTGGGCTCATTTAATCTTCCAGAAAATAATGAAGGCTGACTGCTGAAACCATTCATTATATTACAAAGTGTTTTGTGTATACTTCATCCAGCTTCAGCTGAAAAAAAATCCCAGAACTTGGTAACCTAGTTCCAGTACAAAAGGTTAAGTTAGAAGTTACTATACGAGTGCCAAGTTAGACCACCCTGAACCTGGTGAGAGTGGACAGAATAGAGCCCTCTCTGTTTACTCATGCTTTGTGAATGTAAGCAAGTATTTTGCTCTGGTTTTGAAAAAGAAAATTAAAATGTACTGTTCACTGCCAGTTTCTGTTTGCAGTATCAGAGGAGATAAAACTCCAGTGATGTGACTGAGAATTCAAATAAGTAACTGCTCATTGCTATACAGGAAAAATTAAGCAGACATTAATTAGCATTAATCACAGACAAATCATTGTCTGATACAAATGTGAGTACCAAATACCAGAAGCTTTCAATAAAAGTTGAATCTTTATATAGTGGTTTTTAACAATACTTTTCAGCATATAGGTAAAGATGATGCAGGGTTAGACAACTTCTAATCCTCCTGACTATGAGTAGGTATCCAAAAGTAGTCCTGCAGCACAGATGCAATTTTTATGGTTCAGACTCAGTAGCATCTACTCATCCTAACATTTCCAATTTCAGATCAAACTTTTTCATACAACACAAAATTTATGTCATGAATACTTTAAAATGGGGCACACCTTATTGTAGTATGTATAAATGCTGACAGCACTGATTTATAGCCTATGCAATCTGGAATGTGATTAACATTTTAAGCTAATATCCATATCAAGTTGTTATGTTTATAACCTATCAAATGAAAATTATGAGGTTCTTAAAAAACACCTTCAACAACAGCCTCATAAAGGGGATAATGAGAGAGACATTGGCTGTTTATAAAAGATAATATCTCATGCAAATTTGACATTACATGTCTTACTGCATGTTATAAGATGTTCATTGGCTGTGCAAATATTCACTTTTTGAAAATGTCTCCTCTTCAGTCAACATAAAGAAACATGACATTCAGTGGTATGGTTTAGCATTTCTCATTGAAAATACAGAATAACTAGACTACAGTATTGTCTTTGATCAATGCTTTGAATAAAAGAAAAAATATTAATCCTTAATTCCAGTGTACTTTTTTAAGGCAGGAATTGGTATGCTAATGTCTGGAGCAGGCTGCCTAGGAAAGTTGTGAAGGCTCCATCCTTGGCAGTGTTCAAGGCCAGGTTGGAGAGGGTCTTGAGTGGTATGGTGTAGTGGAAGGTGTCCCTGCCTATGGCAGGGGTAGAATTTAGATGATCTTAAGGTCCTTTCCAACCCAAACCATTCTTTGATTCTATAAAATTATATAAAATGCTTTAAATTATAATAAGAATGCACGATAGGGTTGGTTTGTAAATTCCAAAACTGTTATCTATCATACTGATCATATAAATATCAGAAATATATCTGAGACTTAAAGTACCTTTAGATTGGCATGAGGAAGACCTAACATGGACATCTTTCATTTAGTGAGATTCAAGAAAACAATGCATCCGAGGGTAACCTTCAACAGTATTTTTCAGCTTTAGTAAATACATGGTGTCCCATAGTTTTTACATGAAATTTGACATGGCTAAAAAGTATGCTCTGGAAGATAATCACACATGAATTTTCTTAAGACTTAATATATCTTGCTGAAATTTAAGTCCTGATTTTAAATACAGTTGCCAGTATACAAAGGAGGCAGGATTCTCAGAGGTTCTGGGTCATCAAAAGCAGTCTTCTATTGTGGTGTGCCACTGTAGCATCTAATCCTTTTAATAAACTAAATAAATCCTATATAGAAACTGCTCTGAGGGGTTTTTTTATGCCCTAGCTACTCCCCTGAGGAGAATATTATAAGATGTCTCTTCTGATCAAAATCATGCTTTAATGTCCTGCCTAAATACATTTGAGGAAATTAATACTCATTTGTTCCTATGCCAGTACTATCCTTTAGCTTAAAAAAAAAGTCTTTTCCCTTTCTGGTGTGTCCCTCAAGTGTTTTCTAAGAGCAATCACACTTTTTCTCAGCCCTTGTTTAGTTAGGCTAAACAAGACAGACTGTTTTAACCTTTTCTCTTAGGATTGAAGACTTTCCCCTGATAATGGTGCCCCTCTGCTCTCTTCAGGTTTTAATTGTTCTTTGTATTTTAACACAGATAAATTGAATTGTTCAGAGCCTTCAAGACAAGGACTAGCACCTTTTACAGTTCTGCTTAGTACTTGGCATACCTTAGCAATATCTGTCTGAACACACAAGAAATTACCTTTTTTCCTTTTCCCTGCTTCCTCCGCAGCTGACAAGTGCTTGATCCTTTACCTCCTGTGCAATTTCTAACTTCAGGATGCTCAGCTTAACTGAGATTCTTGTTGGTTCCTTGTACTCAGTACTGTCAAATTACCTCGAGTACCCACTGCGGCTGTTTTCAGTCGTACCATTCTTGTGTGATATCCCAGTTCACCTGTTTATCAGTGGCATTTCAAAATTTGTGTCATCAGCAGACATCATGAGGACTTTTCTACTGGTGCTAACTGCATACCTGACTGTGCTACTTCTGTGTTTGCTGTACAGCTGTCCCCAGGCTCTGCCACATTCAGCTGCCTTTCAGCAACTCTGCTGCACTGCTGAGAGCCACTTTCAACAAGTGCATTCATTGCTTGGCGTTTGTTCCACAGCATACAAAATCTCCAGATCAGAGTACTTTGAGTCTGTTCCTCCACAAATAGAAGAACACTGAAAACACTGATGCATACTCTTTGGGTAAATTAGTGGGATGGTGTAACATGGGACAATGTGACTTGTTTTGGTGATGCTATAGAGCATTGGAAATCTGCATGCAAGTTTGGGCTGGGACCCATCCTTGTACATACTTGCCAGCCTGCTTCTAGAGGGAGTCTGCTTCTTGAAACAGAGCTTTGTAAATCCAGTGATCCTACAGTTCCAGCTACACTACACAGGCAGTATACTTCAAACATCCCTAATCTGCACAGTAACCATACTGAGCAAGAAGTAAGCAGCTGAAAGAAAAGTATGTGTTAACTAGCACAGAACATAGGCTTTGCCCAGTCACAAGCTATTTCAGAGCATAGTACAATTTTCTTTCCCTGTTAAGAAACAGCCTTGTATTATATTTTATTCATAGAGACATTCCCTATGCTATTGCCTTGCATGATTCCTGCTGCGTACAGGTGTGAATATAGTGGCTTTAAATTCACCTGACTGCTGCATCTGTCCTTGAATCAGCAGTCTGCAGTGCACTTAGCAGTATTACAATGGCTATTATTTTCCTACTTCTCAGGAGGCTACCATTCATTCAAATCCCATCAAAGCCTCCAAATGCCAAATTCAGAAATTTAACATTCAATTAACACCTCATTTATTCAGGAAGCATTCTACAATGGCAATATGCTGCTTGTGTAATCACTGTAAGGTAGCAGTCCTTTACTAATACCTCACCGTAATCTATGTCAAAAAGGACAGCTAAAATAGAGATACAATTATATATCTTAATTAAGTACAACCCCAATGGTAGTTTACTTTAAATTTTCAGTATTTTATGATTTAAAGCAATCTATCATCTGAAACATAATATTTTTCTTACACATTTACACACAAGAGAACTCCTTTTTTTCTTTTTTCCTTCTTTATTTTTCTCTTTTTGTTGTTGTTGACAAAAGAGTTGTTATTATGATCTGCTCATGAGTTTGTATGATTTAGATGCCTTGGCCTTTGCACCAACTAGTTTTTTTGTGGCAAACTCCTTCTTCCTGTGGATTTAGGATACCTAATCCATGTGTCTAAAATAGAAAGGATGTTGGTGTCTTCGAACTAAAAAGAGTTTCAGCCAGTCTCAAGAGAAAAACTTCAGCAGCTGTTTGAAATTGAATTACAGCCTATCTGAGGTCCATATATATTAGTAACAAGCATGGTAAGTTCCAAGGTAGAGGATGAATTTGGGCTTACTCAGCGCATGAGTAACTCTGATCGGATAATTTCAAGACAAAATCTCTTTCAAACAGATGGAGTTTCAATGTTTATTTTATGATACAAGATTTGTATTTCCTTAACCTGATTTCTTCACTTAAAATCCTGAATAATGCCAGATAAGTTATTTGAGGAAGATGAAGTTCTTGGATAGGGAGAGCAAAAGATGTAATTAACAGGCAATTAACAGGCCTACGAAAGTGTGGAACTACAAAATTATTTTCCTGTCTAGCCTTGCACGAGGGAGTTATATGTGGGTATGCAAAACTATTGCAGTGCTACAGGAGCTGGTGCAGACTGATGGAGGATTTATTATCAGTTCAGTACAGCTGACTGGGCTATGGGTTTAGGAGAAAAAGGGATTCAGAAAATGATCCCCACATTTCACCTCAGGTGTCACATTTGCTAGAAGCTTAAATTCAGCTCTGTTAAAAACATTACCATTTTTCCACTTGTTCAGTCAGAATTTGTCCATGCCTGTGTAAGCTTTTACTGTTCTCTGTCTTGCTTTTAAACGCCTCCAGGGATGGTGACTCCACTGCCTCCCTGGGCAGCCTGTTCCAGTGTTTGACAACTCTTTCAGTGATGAATGTTTTTGTAATATCCAATCTAAACCCTCCCTGGCACAACTTGAGGCCATTTCCATTTGTCCTATCACTTGTTATGTGGGAGAAGAGACTAACCCCAACCTCCCTACAACCTCCATTCAGGTAGCTATAGAGAGTGATAAGGCCTTCCCAAGCCTCCTTTTCTCCAGGCTAAACAACCCTGTTTAAGGTCCTTTCCTTTAAGATCATCTCCTACCTTAAAGACCCTCTAGTTCCAACCCACTGCCATAGGCAGGGACACCTTCCACTAGACCAGGTTATTAAAGGCCCCTTCCAACATGGCCTTGATGGGGTAACCACAACTTCTCTTGGCAACTTGTGCCAATATCTCACCACCCTCAGCAGTAAAGAACTTGGTACATAAAGTAGATGTCTATTTATTATCCAGCTGGGTTTTATTATAGTTGTAAGGGGCTAGATTCATCTACTACTGTGGGTTATTTAAAATACGAATTGATAGGAAGGAAAGTGTGGGACAATTTGAGAAAGGAGTATTAAAGCAGGGCATAACTATAGAAGTGCTGGATGTGAGCACAGAATCATGATCAGAGTGCATTTACAAACTCAGAAGTCATGCTTTCAAATAACATTAAGATTTCTCAGCAAACTAAATCATTACTATTGTCTCATCTCTTTAAAGTATTACCTGTGTGTGGCAAAAGGCTGAATAAGACCATCATAAAGAATCCAACTCACATCATTATTCTTCCCTTAGAGACTCATTTTGAAAACAGGAGGAATCAAGGGCATAAGCACTACTTCAGTATTTCTTTTTACTTTCATAGAGCAAAGAGCAAAGTACATTCAACAATGTATTTTCCAATGCCTATCACATCATTTTAAAACTCAAAGGTGAGGAAAGATGGGTCTAAATAGCCAAATCATTACTTATACTTGGTGTAGGATATGTTCCCAAATAAAAGCAAAAAGCTCATTTAAAGATTCAAAATCTCTATAACCATTGTGATATGAGAAAGATTGGGAACCTTTAAGATTGTTTCTGTTTATAGACTCCAGACTCCTTTCTTAGAAGAGTTTCATGGATTTTATATCTTAAACCAAACAAGCAAGCAGGTGCACCATTAACCTATCACTTTTACCACCAACTTATTTTCCCCAAGTACTGAAAGAGGATTGTACCCAGAAGAATGAGATTCAATACTTTATCCACACCCTCATTTATGGGCTAGAATGGATTAAATGTTAATCTCTTAATAATCCTTAAAGCAAGATCTTAAAAAACTAGCACTGTTTAATTGTCAGATGACATATCAAAGGAAATACTGTTTGTTAGTCATGGCAGGTCCTAGTCATTGCTGAGTTTGAAAACAGATTGTTTATTTCTCCAGGACAAACCACTTCTGCACCAGCTGGAAACTATATGGTTTAATGCCTACAGATACATGGTGCAAATGGTATAAAGCTGTCTATCAGAAGCAGATAAATCAGCAGTTTGGAAGCTGCTGATAAGCGGTCTTTCTCATTTGAAAAGTGAGGTCAAGGAAAAAACAACACATGGGATTCATAAAAGCAGTGAAATTAGAGTACAGGAGGAGGACTGGGTACGTAAATCACGGCCTCTGTGCTGTGGAGTTCTCAGGTATATGGCATAAGTGAGTAAAGGAAGGGCAGTGATGAGCTTTATCTCAAGAGTGATAAGATCTTCAAAAGCATCAGGGATTTAGCAATTAAAAATAAATCAGCAAAGATTTATGTGGTTTTCAGTTAACCATTTTGTATTCTGTTAAAATGCAGTAAGTTAGTTGTCTGAATTTTGAAGTTGCGAAAAAAACCTATCTGGAAGTAGATTTGCCAAAATATATGAAATTACCTAAAAACTTTTTGATAAGTAATAGAAAAAATTCTTAAAGGTACTCCTAACAATCGGATAGAAAACTTGTGACTGAGATGTCCATGGTCTCCTTTAAGTTTCTTGTTAGCCATGAAGGCTTTTGTACCCCCAATAAGGAATAATAAATCTCTCACAGAAATAATCTTGAATACATCAAAAAGAGCCTGTCATATTTATCCTATTTTTATCTAACCCTGAATTTTTTTAAAGTTATTATCTAAAAAAAGTGTCTGTCTTCAGACTAATTCATGTCAAAACTGAAGTATTAAGCTTTATTTTTGCCTGACTTGAAGAAGCTGTTTTCCCAAATATGTTTTGGTAAAAATTGGCAAAAGATTTTTGTATTTATAAATAAAAAGGAATCGGAACTGGATATACATTTTCGTTGTTTAAACAAAAATAAAGCAACAACCAGAGGAGTATTTAGTGAAGGGTATTTTTATTATTCCAAAGTTTGTCTTCCAGTCTAACTGTAGTAAGAATACTGAAAACGTTGCTGGAACTTGGTATAAATAAGAATAATAAAAAAATCTCCAAAGAGCAATTGTAAATATTATGTCCATTGTTAAGCTATACATCATTTTATGCCACATAAAAGGCACGTGAAAACTAAGCACACACAGTAGGGCCTATCTAATACTGAGCATGCTTCATTATTGTTATGTTTATTTATCATCCTGTCATATTATTACTATCTTTTCTTGGGGACGCATAATGCAAATAGTTCAGACTTTAACCAAAATGCTTCTGTCTTAACCACAAATTTCAAAGGCTGGACAGCAGTGGAATATATACAGCCGGCTGCCTATTCATTTCCATCTCTAGAAACATCGTGGGCAACTAGGTCTCCTTTTTCTCTTCTCCTTCTAGCTGAACTTCTTACATCTGAACTTTTCATACATTCATAGAGCTAGGTTTAATAGACAGAATGGTCTCTTTAATAACTAGCTTTGGCTAATTGCATTTTTTGAAAGATAATAAGTACAGGTGTGGGTCTCCTAATATTTTCATATCTGTTATTTATAAGCCTGAACTTCTTAAAAAAACTGTACTGGAAAATAAGGCAGTTCTGGAAGCAAAATAATAGAACATAATCAGGTAGCAGACAGGAAATTCAAATTACTTATGTTGGAAAAGACAGAGATAAGGAAGGAAAGAAAATGAACAGGATTATTTGTTATGAGTGATACTGGTAAAAAAAAAAAAAAGTCTATTGTAAATGTTATTTCCTTAGGAAAAACCTTTTTTTTGTTTGTTTGCCATGTTACTGAATTGAAAAATACTATTTGTTATCCCAGAAACATTCCATCATTGTGGTTTAAAAAAAAAATCCATTGCAGAATGAGTTATATATTCATAAACAGAGAGTTCATGAGCTTGTCCTGCTGCTCAGTCAGATCAGTCAGCGTTTCACCCTTCCAAGACCTAACAACGTCAGGATCATTTTTCTTCAGTAACAGTGTGTCTGTGAAAGCACAGCAGATATAATCTAAACCAGAAGAGAAGCATGTTTATTTCAAGGTAGGAGATGTAGAATGCCAGTGTTTTACCATTAGATAATGTGCCGTATAAATGTTCACCAGAGCTGGAAAGGAAACCATGCCTTGCAAAACCAGAGACGTGGGAAGGGCTTCACACCGGGGATACTAACGCAGATAAATCCTTAGATGTGTAGATGTTTGCTTTGGATTCCTTACTATTTGTTTTCTGTAGTGGACAAGGAGAACAAGAACTTCTCTCATTTCACCAATAAGTTCAGTTGGCTTCACTTTTGTAATAGATGTTTATAAATAAAAAGCCTTCATGTCTTAGCTTATTTTATAAAATGTATAAGTAATAAATCTTAAAGACAGTTTCTATGGATCTCAAAATTTCAGCTGCAAAGTTGACTTTTCCATTGTCATATTATGATATGGTAGAGACCGTATCATAGTATGTTTTCTTCTGATTGAACTGTAAGCTTCTTTTAGGAGATTCATTATTACATGATCTTTGCACTAAAATAAAATCTATTGTTCAATGAACGTTATTTTAAATGTAAATGAAAAAATTAAGATTGAAAGTTTTGCCTATCTGCCCATGTACTTAATAATCAAAAAAGTAATTAAACATTAAAGAGGTTTTAAATTTTGTTGAATAGTTTCCTTAATGAGTACCTAATAATGAGACCTATTAAATAACTTTGAGCAATAGTTTAAGTAGGCAGTTGCTTTTGATAAGTGTAAAACTTTAGCACATTACATTTTAAATCAGAGAATAGAAAGTAATACTAATGGAAGATGTCTAAAATTGATCAGTTGTTTATTTTCAGCACCTCTTAGCTATTGCTAAGTTGCTAGAATTAGGAATATATAGGTGACATTGGCATGAATTCTAATGCTTTGTCATTATAACAGGCATGATAAATTAATTCCCCTTTTTATTGCTTTGGAATATTGCCAGGATAAACTTTGCTCGATAAAAGAGTTCTTTAACTCAATAAGTAAACATTTAGAAGATAAAGTAGAAACTACTCATTTTGAACTAGGGATGATTGATGGAGATGTTTCCAAATGACAGCTTTTAATCAGAAAATGCCATTTTGTTGGAACTGAATAATTTCAGTAGGAATATGTCCATTTCAATAACAATTCTAGAGGGATTTTTTTTTATTATTTCAGTTAAGTAGAAAAGAAATTGTTAATTTTTTTTTTATTTTGACTTCTTAGCTTCTGTTTTTGTTTTACATTTACAAAATTCAGTTATATTTCCTACTTTATAACTTTGTAGTAATATCTCATTTTATCGTTCTTTTAAATTATTTTGTAATGAGAGGACTCTTATCACTCAGTTCAGTACATTTTCCTGTCTGTCCAACAAAAACATTAGTGAGGATCAGCATGTTTATAGGAGAGGAGTGTGTGGTAAATTAGAGTTCAAGAACTAAAACAGCTTTTAGTAAATTTTTTTATTGATTTTTGTCGTGGTTTGAGGCCCCTCAAACAGTTCTGCGCACACACCCCCCCCCCTTTCTTCCCCAGTCCCGGGGAAATGGGAAG
>JASSUY010049776.1:0-30993 GCA_032466535.1 Forpus xanthops
TCCCTGCCCATAGCAGGGGGGTTGGAACTAGATGATCCTAAGGTCCTTTCCAACCCTAACTATTCTGTGATTCTATGACTGACCTATGCCCCCTCACAAAACAGCAGTAAATTTGAATGGAGGCTTTGTATCCTGATACGTAAATGCATTTAGATCTTATGGCCAAGGGCTCCTCCCTAAAAGAGGCATAAGACTTTATGGGAGTAGTTCAATTATGAATATGTTATATGTGTGTACGTATACATGCATGCATACATATGTATATATGTAATGTATATATTATGTATAATACAAATTTTTGCTCTTTGGAGACTGGACTGAATGTTCAGGATCCTGTTACTTCAAACTTTATCTAGCATAGAAATCCATTGCTTTTTCTTGGCTTGTAGGCAACAAAATGGTGAGTGGGTCCAGGTTAGTAAGGAAAAAAAGAGAATCTATTAAAAACATTTGTACATGTTTCTCTTTCCCACTATCCCAGCTGTGTGATTACATTTTGAGATGTAGCCCAGGTCTGGGAAATTCTTCCATAATATGGTCAGTCTCCGTATTTAACACAAGTTATTCTTTGTTACCTCGGACATTTTAAAGCTTTTAGGTAAACTAAGACAAATAATTCTATACCAGAACACAATTTTGTGAAATGACAAAGAGGAAATGTAGCACTGACCTTTGGTTTTTGTTTCTTTTGACTCTCAGAGTGAGATTATCATGTCCCTGATTGTATAGTGAGCCCTGATATGCAGAAGAAAAGTGCAGATTTGAAACTAGGAAATGCTGGTTGTCAAGAGGGAGCTCTGGTCTGTAAAGAGAAAGCGAGCTATGGTATGTTGAGAAGTATGCACAAAAAAACCAACTGCAAGGCTTTAACTGGGATCTCTCTTTCACTGAAGGAGTTAAACTGGCTTCCCCACATGCGTGCGTTCAGGTGCAGGATATGAGCATGCTTTCAAAGTCAGCTTAATAAGGGCAAAGGACCATGCTACCACGCTGCTAGGGATAGTTCAAGCCTTTTTCCCCATGTCTGTGAATTCAGCGTCTTCCCTTGCATCAATCCAGTGGTGTTGAGGCTGTAGTAGGCAAGTTAGAACAGCTCCTTGAATTGGTAAGTAATTAATAAGCAATCAGTTTTATTTTTCACAGCAAGCTTTCTGGCTCCCTCATCTAAAGCTCTCAACTGCTACACAGGAGTCAGGAAAGTGACAGTGAAGGGCACATGGGGGAAAATCACTGCCCTTTCTGCAGTCTCAAAGTTAGAAGTTATTTTTGTTACAGTTACTGATGCAAGTTAGGAAAATTAAGTTTAGTAGATGGGAAAAGGGAGCAGAAAGGGAGCTTATCCTTAAGGAGCTGAGGGAATTTGCTCTCTCTTTTATAATTCCTACATTATGAAAAGGATTGTCAACCTTGCTCTGAAAATTGCTTCAGAAGTTCCAGCTGAAAAGTTGAATATTGGTGTATGAGAATAATAGTTTTGTGAGAAGATTGTTGCTGAAGTGGTACCACATTAAGTTCTAACAGGGTATGCTTGTTCCCGAGCCTTATGACTATGTAAATGAAATCCTGAAATTAATACACAGTGCACAAAAAACCTCAGTGACGTTTTCTGCTTTTACAAAAAAGACTAATCCAAATTATATATTAGCTGTTGCCAACTCCAACTGTCACAAGCCTTAGGACAGAAAATGCCTAAAAAGCTGTGACAGAATAGGTGGTACTTCATGTGGCTTTTGACCTGCTATGTAAAACTTCCTTTTTCCCCTTCCAGCCTGAGGAAACATGTGCTGTATACGTAGCATAAATTTGAAAGCTGTACATGAAAGTGTATTTTGTTTTTTGCATATATTTTGAATCAATAAGTCTTCAGTACCCAAAAATTGGCCATAATCAAGTGTATTTTATTAGTAAGAATGAAAATCTCTTCATTTGCATCCTATTCTTGTTTCTAAATTGGTATATTATCAGCAGTTATGGGGGAAACACAGAAATGATATCTGAAGTATGGCAATAAAGATAAGCGATAACATTTTATATGCTTGATCTTGAATGAAAGTGTGATTTTCCTTTCTCTTGGTGCTAGAGAATAACAAAACTATCCAGAAATGTATTCTATGAAAGGACTAATTGCAGAGAGTAGTACAAAACCATCACTCTTGGTTTCGTAATGCAAAGGTGTTCCAGGTAAAAACTCTGCCTTCTCAATACATATATATGAAGCCTGATACACGTGGAAACTTGTGGCTGTTCATGCTCTCGTGGTTTAAGCCTCTCACGCAGTTCGATCACTCACTCCCCCCTATTTCTTCCCCCGCTCCTGAAGTGATGGAAAAGAGAATTGAAAGAATGCAACTCCCACAGGTTAAGAACAGTCCAGTAACTAAGGTATAACACAAATCACTGCTGCTACCACCAATAATAATAATGACAAGGGAAATACAAGGGAAGAGAATATAACCGCTCACCACCCACCAACCAAGCTGTGAACTAACTCTTCTGGGTTCCTGCCCCCAGTTTTACATCCTGGGCATGATGTGACGTGCTGTGGTATGGAATGCCTCTTTGGTCAGTTTGGGTCAGGTGTCCTGTCTCTGCTTCCTCCTGGCTTCCCTTCCTCCCTAGCAGAGCATGATACTCAGAAAGTCCTTGGTTAGACTAAACATTTCAGCAGTAACTAACAACGTTGGTGTTATCAGCACTGTTCCCAGGCCAAAAGCTAAAACCACAGTGCTGCACCAGCTACTATGAAGGAGAAAAATGACTGCTCTGCTGAGCCCATGACACATGCCAAGCTACATACTCAACTATCTGTGGAAGAAGATGATGATTTATCTTGAACAGACTTTATTTATCCAAGCCCCTGCTTCTTGTTAGAAGCATGAACTTTCTGATAAATACAAACTGTCATTCTGAGAATGGGATTTTCTTGCTGTTGACCACATCTTTTGACACTATCTTTTGATGGTCCATACAGCAGCTTGGCATTATTATGCCAGTTTTGTAGAAGCTAACAGAAAGCTATTTTTCATCTCGCTGCTGTATGTTTTGCTGTATCTAGAGATAAATAGCTGGGAATCTTAGAAATAAACTGAATTGTGCCTAATCCTTTGAAAGAACTGCACTGACCTTGCATTCCTTACAGAGGGCTGTTCTGTAGTTGATGCAGTAGGTTGGAGAAGACTCAGTGGAACTAAACAATGGTAATTCTTGACACTGTTGCAGATTCTGATTGTGACTGATAGGAAGCTATCCCATGTGTGAGTTATTCATAAAATAGAAATAATGACACCTGCTTACTTCAGAATATTGCTTGGCACACTCTTGAATGATTGCGTCACCTGAGATATGAGAGCAATGAATGCCGTCTAAGATGGGTGCTGTTCTTTTAGCCCTAACATGGGAAGATGGTGATTCCATGGCCAGGGAACTTTTTGCATTGAATGTGTTTATTATGTTTTTAAAAGATAATTGAAGGCTTTATTGTTTCCTTTGCTGGTTTTACAGCTTTTAGTGTTGCTATAGGAGTCTCCAGCTTGGAAAACAAATTGTAAAGCCCCTTGCTACTTCTGTCTTGTTTCTTAAAATGAGAACAACACACCTGAGTGAGAAAATGATGCAAAAATAAACTAATATTTAGAGATTGCTCTGGTTCTTTTCTTTGACACACTTGTACAGTCTGTATGAAATAGATTGCTGGCTGTCTGATCAGGCTGTTCTTTGTGCTTCCACTACAGATTCTGGATTTTGGATTGGCAAGGCACACAGACAGCGAGATGACTGGTTATGTGGTTACAAGGTGGTACAGAGCCCCAGAGGTTATACTCAACTGGATGCATTATACACAAACAGGTCAGCATGTCTTCAGAAAAGCCATAGGAGAGCTGAAGTATTCACTGAGTAACACAATATATAAGCAAATCTTTGTTTCTGAAATGAATGAGTATTTGAAGGTGGAAATGATGATCCAATTATGCAGAAATTCCTTGGACATAAATTGCAGGTAATTCTTCGGTTTGGAGGCATTTTGTACATTTTCTGAGAGTAACCAAAAGTGCCAAGGTGTTTGGAAAGTAGTGGTAGAAATGTATACAGATGTGACAGTCTGGTCTCTGTTCTGGTGTTCTGCACTGTCATCTTCCTGCAAAGATGTGCTGATTCTAACTCAGACAGACAGGGAAGAATGGCAGAGGGGGAATTCAGGTAATGCTATGATAACCATGAAAGTTTTTGGAAGCACTGAAAATTTACTTCCCACATCCATCTGCCTGTTACTGAGAAACTGATTCAGCATATTACCAGATTATCTCCAGTTTGCTCATTAGGAAGGCTGGAAGTTTCACTTACACTGTTCATCGTAACTGGCAAGGCATTGATTTATTTTTAATGGGCTATAAAAGTAAATTTTACACTTTATGTTTTAAATTAAACTTTATGTACATTTAAATGGACAGGTATTCAGCAATTTAATGTCACTATTGATCTTTCTTTCCAGTTGACATCTGGTCTGTGGGCTGTATAATGGCTGAGATGATAACAGGGAGGCCTCTGTTCAAAGGAAATGATCGTATCCTTCAGTGAATTTATGACACCAATGTAAGAAAACGATGAGAAGTTCTGATGTGATACAGTAGGTCTGTTCAAAAACTGATGAGCATAAATTGAAATGAATAGTAAAATGGCTTGCACCTTTCTCATTGATTGCTTAATATCTGTGTCACTCTTGCATATCTGACATTAAAAATTATTGAATATTTTCAATAGAGAAAGAGAGCTGATGTTTGAATCACATCTGAAATCATCAGGTAAAAGGTTCTGTAATGATACAAAAGGTACATTTTGATGTTTCAGTAATAGATTCAATAATTCCAGAATATGCACAGAAGATTCTGCTGCAGTGTTTGACGTACATGCACATGCTAGTCCATTTCCTGCCTTTGAGATCTTACCAAAAAATGTTCTGTAAGTAACATCTAGTAAAATGTTTCAAATTTACAGAAAACATCTTGCCCTGACATTTTGCTGCTGAGGATTAAAAAATAGTGAAGATTAAGTCATCATTCAACCTCAAGTGATACTTCGTTGGCAATTGTGATAACTATGAGAGGACACTGTTAGTAGAAGACAACAAGATCTGTTTGCTTTTGTTGTTGTTTTCCAGTCACTGCATTGGGATTTTTGCTTTATTCTCCAGTAATGCAGAAACAAACAATTTTTGCAGTGTGATTAGTTTTCTTATGGCGAAAGTCTTTGTTCCTTATTTCTGGTAATCAGATCTGGACCAACTCACAGAAATAATGAAAATAACAGGTACACCAACTCAAGATTTTGTTCAAAAGCTGCACAGTCAAGACGTGAGTATTTGGCTTTGTCAGTTGATTTTAAACACCTTAATTTTTCTTCATCCATGCTCAGTACTTATACTGGCTGAGACAGTATGTATTGACTATTGAAATGACCCCTGATGACACCTTTCTGCCTTGAAGTGCTTTGCACATAGCTACTGGAAATTAAGGCAGGGTAGAAAATGATCAGAACACTTGAGAAATCTGTGTATTTAAATACTTGTGAGTTTCCAGTTCATACAATGTAAGCAGTTGAGCTGATGTGTTACTGCTTTTATCGGAAACATGCTGAAAATATGAATCTATTCAGAAAACTCAGTTGTTTGCAGGTGTCTCTGTCTTTTCTATTCATATGTGGGTGTCCTTCTAGTATCCTTAAGCCCCTACTGGAAAGAATGTAAAATTATTCATTAGACTAAGTATACGATTTAAATACTAATGAACTACTGTGTAAGAGGTTCCTGTAAACTCACTATGACATTCTTTCAAATGATGCATGGATATTTCTTCTAGCTAATATATTAAATATGGAGCAGTAATAATTAAGTTTTACATTATCATTTCTTAATCATAATTTTAAGTCTTGATTAAAAAATCAAAGTTCTTTTCAACACAAAGGTGAATATAATCAGGGTTTATGACCCCCCCCAAATTAATTTGCACAGTGTGCTATCAAAGCATTGTTGAATTATTTATTAAGAATATAGTTAATGTTACATTATAAAGGAGCAAAGGTCTAATTAAACACCCGTTTCTTTTAAGGCAAAGAATTATATCAAAAGCCTCCCAAAAGTCCAGAAAAAAGATTTTTCATCCATCTTGAAGTATGCAAATCCTTTGGGTAAGACAGTCTGCATGGATGTATACGATTTGTCTTGTTTTTGTGTTTGTATTGGAGGTGGCAGCAGTATCAGTCGTATGATAGGTTATGTGATGGTTCTTGTGCTTTTCTCTCTCTTGCTTTCCATGATTTATAACTTTGCCAAGTTTGAACACTGCCAGAACTCAGATGTTTCTTAGAAGTATGAAAAAAGAAGTATTTTGTGTTTTAGGTTTCAGCACAGCTTCTGCTTAATGGTTTTACTGGAGCAGCTTTCTCAAGAGTCCTGTCAGATTAAATATAAGTAATAATTTTTTTTCTGTATTGTATTTGAAATATAATTCTGAAAGACCTATCTGATCTGCCGTTGAAATGAAGGCAAAAAGAAAGCTGACATTTTAGTCACGGAATTAATACATCCTGAGAAACATCTGTGTATTCCTGAGAAGCACTGGCTTGGATTTGATAAACATAAACAGCCAGAAGAGCATACCAAGTGTGCATAACTGTGACATGACCCAAGGCAACCAGAGATATGAAATGGGTCTGCCCAACCTGTATCTGTTCCCCAATGACCTGAACACTCAGAAAGCCAGTTCTGTTAGAATATGAAGTAGGATAATTGAATCTTCTCAATTTAAGAAGTTAAAATTGTATGTACAGATACAGTAGAAATAAGCATAATTAATAAGCAGCTCTTACTCTGACTGTATGGTTAGCTCAATGACCTTCTCAACTGCAGCAAACTACACATTTCCATTTAAAATTTAGGATGTTTTTTCCTATCATCTCTGTGACCGTCTGGCTGTTTCTTATGGAGAGAACAGCAACTCATGGTCTGGGAGAGAAGCCTGGAGGGAATCCACAACGTGGCAAGCAGGAGTTGCAGTATCTTGTCCCATGCTGCTGCCTCTTCTTCCTTTCAGCTGCTCCACCCAACCCAGGAACTTTCAGGATAGAAAACCAGAGAATAAACAAATCATTCATCATATCTGTTTATACTATCTCATTTTGACAGTTCAACAATGGACCTGATCCAGAATCCACTGGAGAGGAACACAGAAGATTTTCATGGATAGTTTTGGCTGAGGTCAAAACCACACAGCAGATAAAGTCAAGCACTGAGATTCTGTACGTGGACATCTGGCTTGTGTAGTGAACTTCAGAGTGTAGTTGTGCTTGGATTTGGTCACGTACAGAGCAGTTCTCATTCTTCACAGCCAACTGTTCATTCCACTGCTGTCAAGTTGCAATGTACTTTAGAACCACAATAGCATGGCAATGATGAAAGACACATGGGAAAGCCCAAAGCACAGTGGTCCTAGAGCCAGAAGCTAAGAAGGCATTAGCTGAGGTGATGTGGCTGTGTTGTGTACAGAAGCAAGGGAGCATCTTTGCCTTGAGTCAGGCTTTGTACACATCCCAGCTTGCTCACAATACTGTCAGTGCAAGTGGGCCCCAAGGCTGTAGAATGATTACCCAATGACTCTGCTTTGTAACTGTGTATTTATTTGAAATAACTCCAGGGCAATGTTACTGTGCACAAGCTGGAGTCCATGGTGTGATTTCAATAAGCTGTTTGTTTTCTCTACAATAGCTGTAAACCTTTTGGAGAAGATGCTGGTGCTGGATGCAGAGAAGCGAATCACAGCAGCTGAGGCTTTGATGCATCCTTACTTTGAATCAATCCACGATCCCGAGGAAGAAATTGAAGCTGAGAAATATGACGACACCTTTGATAACATGGATCTTCCACTAGATGAGTGGAAGCGTGAGTTTAAATTTGTGATGTTTTAAAAAAATTACCAGATGAAAAGACCATCCAAAAATAGGAATATTCCCCTTAACAAGTTACCTTCTCTGCTTTAGGTGGAACAGAGTAAATAGACATCATTGAGATAAACACTATTGATAAGCCAGTGTTCTTATCAAGGAATGATCCCCAGAGCTTTTTTTCTCTGCCTCCTAACAGAGGCTCTCCTTTTTTCTGTGACTGTCCTCCTGTCTTCTGCAACGTAGGAGTCATAGAATAGTTCGGGTTGGAAATGACCTTAAGATCATCTAGTTCCACCCCCCCTGCCATGGGCAGGGACACCTCCCTCTAAACCATGCCACCCAAGGCTCTGTCCAACCCGGCCTTGAACACCACCCGCGATGGAGCATTCACAACTTCCCTGGGCAACCCATTCCAGTGCCTCACCACCCTTACAGTAAAGAATTTCTTCCTCCTGTCCAATCTAAACTTTCCCCGTTTAAGTTTGAACCCATTACCCCTTGTCCTCTCACTATAGTCCCTCATGAAGTGTCCCTCCTCAGCATCCCTATAGGCCTCCTTCAGGTATTGGAAGGCTGCTATGAGGTCTCCATGCTCTTCTCCAGGCTGAACAAACCCAACTCTCTCATCCTATCTTAATAGGGGAGTTCCTCCCGTCCCCTGATCATCTTCTTGGCTCTCCTCTAGACTTGTTCCAACAGTTCCATGTTGAGGACACCAGAGCTGCACACAATACTCCAAGTGAGGTCGCACAAGAGCAGAGTAGAGGGGCAGGATCACCTCCCTCATTCTGCTGGTCACACTGCTTTTGATGCAGCCCAGGATACAGTTGGCTTTCTGGGCTGCAAGCGCACACTGCCGGCTCATGTTCATTTTCTCAATGACCAACACCCCCAAGTCCTTCTCCTCAGGGCTGCTCTGAATCTCTTCTCTGCCCAACCTGTAGCTGTGCCTGGAATTGCTTCGACCTTGCACTTGGCATGGTTACACTTCATCAGGTTGGCATCAGCCCACCACACAAGCATGTCAAGGTCCCTCTGGGTGGCATTCCTTCCTCCAGCATATCAACTGAACCACAGATCTTGGTGTCATCGGCAAACTTGCTGCAGGCACACTCAATCCCACTGTATGTCTCTGACAAAGATATTGAACAAGACCTGTCCCAACACCAATTCCTGAGGGGCACCACTCATCACTGGTCTAAATTAAACCATTTCTGTGTCATGTTCCTTCCAGTGGATAGACAGGTGAACACATTCCTCAACTGTTGGCTTTATAGGACTGTGGCTGTAAAAAGTAACAGTTGTTAGCATTAATATGAAGTTAGGTTCTCTCAGGGAGAGAGAACATATCTATCTCAGTAGACACTTAACTCTGAATCTAGATTTCATCTACTGCCAGAGTTTTGTATTTTGACTTTTAAGTGAGGACTTGACTTCTAAAGCTGATTTGCTGAGTAGTTCTTTCTGAGGCTATTGCCCACTATATTGTAAAGTCAATGTCTGCCTCCCTTTGAAAGCACCTATAATATTTCATCATTGGACTACTTCTTCAAATCTGAAATGAAGTAGTTAAAACTGAGATGTTGAAAAGGTGATCCTTGATTCTCTTGCTTTTTGTATTCAGATTTCTCTCTTCCTAACCTAGACCAGAACCTAACCAAGCTAGGGTTACACCTTGCTCATGTTTCCTTTTCCAATTAGACCAGCAAATCTTATGTTTATTCTGTTGTTTTCCAGGCATTACATATAAAGAGATACTGAACTTCAAGCCACCACAGACTTTGGAGTCAAAGGAGACCGCAGTGTAATTCTATGACTTGGTCTTTTCAGAGCTCAGAAGAAAACAAGATTGTAAATGTTTGTGAGATTTCAGGTGTGTAAAACTTTTATGAATAAACTGGATGTAATCTGTGTCATCTGCACTGTAAGAAAGAGAAATTTCTTACTCTGCATGTGGAACTTGGTGCCTTTGGGAGTAGCATTTCAAAACTATGCAGAAACATTCCTGCCTACAGCTTCTTTCTGCATGAAAGGACTCAGACTGTGGTAACCCGGTGCCATCCTCAAAAGAGCAGGTAGGACTAATTCTTCCACTCAGAGATCAGAAGAGTACAAGCAAGCTGAGACATGGAGTATGTCAGATGTGCTGTGACTGTTCTCCAAGGCTGCTGAACTATCCTGGATGCAAGAATTATTCATGTGACTTTTTCTGGAATATTTCAATTTGGTAAGATGCCTGGAAAGGCTAGTCAGCCTCTGCTGCCTCAGCGAGTGCAGCAGGTAGTGGAAACAGCCCAGATGAATGCCCATGTCCCTTGTCCTTACTGAATGGAAGAGAACCTCTGACAGATCTGGGCAAGAAGCAGAGAAGTGTGGATGTCCTAGATGTTTTTCAAAGTAAACAGCATAGCAGGACATGACTTCACAAACATTTGGTGAACAGTCATTGGATAAACAATGACTGTTGAGGGGCACAATATTTTCCTCTAAATACAGTGCAGTCTCTATATTATGGACTAGGGAACAAGGATTTCCAGGGAGAAATAAATTTTAAGACTTTCTAAAGTTTTGTAAGATTTCTAGCATCCTGGTATTGAAATGATCACTGAGAAAGTACCTATTCTCAGAGAACTTGCTGGTTATGGATTCAGCAGTGCTGATTTTAGAACTGCTTCATGCAGGTCACATCATATAACATTAAATGAAGATAAAAATGCTACTCTGCAGCTGTTTATTTGGAATACCTGCAGCAAGTGGGTTCATTCACTGTGTACAGTGGTGTTGCCCAGTGCAGAATAACAGCCATTCCTGGGTTTAGCATTCTGAACTCATCTTACTTGGAAAAGCCCACAGACCTTCTGTCGAGAAGTGCATCACCAAAAGGAGTCAGCTTCCTGATGGGATAGATTGGTTAGACACTTCATGAGTTCCTCTTACATTTACTGTATTTTTCTAGGTGCTTAGTTCATAATAATCTCTGAGAGGTAGGGCAATAAACTGGCAAATCTTTGGTGAAGAATTTCCATGTGATATTGCTCGACCTTGCTAAAGGTAATGACTTTACAATAGACTATTTGGATGTGGATTATTCCCAATACAATATGCCGGTGTGTGTTGCTACTAAGTGAAACAGTTGTGAAGGAGGAAGACATTAGATCTTGAGAGGTAATAATTGAAAGAAATTACTTGGGTTTTTCTGCTTTAAAAACCAACTTAAGCTAGAAGTTTTATCAAGACACAGTTCTTTTCTTTCAACTAATGTTGTTGAACACCTGTAAATACTAGCATTTGTTTGTGATGAGCATTGATTAGCTGAGATGGGCACTTAGACTAAATGGTGACAGAAACCTTGAATTATTGATGTATTTGACAAGTCATTAAAAATAGAGTTTCAGGAATGCATAAAACAAAAAGCAGAGAATGTAATTTGAAACAGAACATTTTTCCACACTACAGGTCACTGAGGAGGGCACACTGAAGAGTCGTACCCCATTTAGCAGTATTGACCTCCTGCTTGGACTGCACTTTCATGTTAAATAGTAACTTCAGTTTTTTACTGAACAGATATTTTGTCTTAGGTTCATACCCTGTGGTAGTCTTAATAAGTCATGGGAAAAAAGTGCCTATTTGAGTTAGTAGGCTTGATTTAGCCAGTCAATAGGAAATTAAAATTGTCAAAAAACTTCTTTGAAAATGCTCCTTCTGTATTTTAAATGGAACTTCACCATTCTCAATTCCAGCAAATATCTGCAGAGATAATGCAGATGACTCAAATGTTGGTGAGACTTCGAGGGAGTGTTTTTTGTTGAAACACTGCTTTGTATTGTCTTCATAAATGCCAACACTTCAATGGGCATTTTCACTTTCCCTGCCTTTAGCTTTAGTGAAGTCAAGCCCTAAGACTCTCTTTTGTTTAGGTGAGCTTATTCCTCTCCCAGTATTGGAGAAGCAGATAGCCTTCATGAGGAAGGTGTAACAAGATAATGTTAGCTTTTCTAGATACTGAAGGAACACAGAACTCATAAAACAACTGAAGAGAAGGTCTTGGTGCATGTGTCAGCCAAGACAGCACTACTGCTGTGCTGTTTCATCAGCAAGCAGTCCATAAGGTAAAATAACAAATGTGGGAAGTTTGTCATGTCTTGGCAAGCTGTTTCTGTGAAGGGGTTGAAATCTGCAGAAACACCTCCAAATAACAATAGCAATTATCAGTATAAATAGCTCATTAAAAGAAATGTGAGGTGGAAGCAGAAATATTTTGCATGAGAAGCAGCTGCTGCTTTCAAAGGGAGAGGCTATTTCCTATGTTTTTATTTGCTATTTCTAGTGGTGCTAAGCAACTCAGGAATAAGGACCCAACTTCTGTTTGCCTTAGAGAAATGTAAATAACTTTTGCATGTATTTGAAATGTATTGTGACAAATAAAGTTTTGGGGGGTTGCTTTTTACACAGCAATGGTTTTATTTTCCCAAGTGTATTCCCAGATGTATCATCACTCCTGAAAATATTATTTTCAGTATAAGGGAACTGCATGAAGCATAATACTGTAGGTACAGTTCATGTGATATGAGATGCTGATGTAGTTTATTTGGGAAGTCAGGCCACAAATGTGAACCTTTCTCCCATTTTCCAAACTTCAAGTCAGCCACAGAATTGCTCTGATTGTACTACTGCCACCTAATTATTTCTTACAGCATCTTGGATTTTACCAGACATCTCTGTCCTGAAGGACAGGATTTCAGTCCTTAAATGCAGTTGCAATCCTCAGCCTGATTTTAAAAGCCAAAGACAGATTGACAGTCATCAAGCATTTGTAACTTCGAGTTGAACATGCTGAGTTAACAGAGTTCTAGTAGGATATATAGGACCTTTGCCCTGAAAACCTACGTGCCCACTGACTGAGCAAAATTGTCCCCATTTGTATTGTTCTTCATTGCACTGAAGACTCATCACTGATGTTGAATTTTGATAATGTGTTTTTGTGGGCCAGATGTAGCACAGTTTCACTTCTTGATTATGTGGGGTTTTATCTTAGGTTTTTACTGGATAATGCTGAGCTGAGTGATAGTATGTGTCATGCAAAATGTTTTTAGAAGATCCACTTTGTTCTTGATTTGGAATTACCAGGCATATGAGCTGGGTAGGATTCTTTGAGCTTTCTGCTTTCTGATATACTGTTCACATACATATAGCAGATGCTTCTGATCTACTTCAGCTAAGGATGTCAGAGAACAAAGCATCTGTCAGATGCTATCATTCGCTGGGTCTTGGTATGGAATACTCCTACAGGGCATTAGATGGTCCCTACAGGTACTGGGAAAAGAACAGAGGCTCATAAAACTTGCCATGCCTGCTGATTGATTCTCCATCTCCCCAGTACACTGTAGGGCAACTGGCTGTGTAAGCTAGATAATGCCAGAAGCAGTTTCATGGACTACAGCACTCAAAATCTAAGAATTCAGAAGCATGGGCTGGAGAAAGATCAAGGGAGGAGGTTTCCATCAGGCAGGCACTCTTTGAAACTCCATGGACCACCAGTTAATGAGCAGCTCCTGTGCACAGGTTATTTGCAACCCTCTGGGATAGTAACATAATGATCTAAAAATTGCATTGCTACCTACCAACCACATAGGCACGGGAATGATGCATGCTTTTTAGCTATCAGGAACAGCATCCCTCTGCAAGGAGATAAATGGAACAAGGAAAGTAATTTAAGGAGTCATGATTTTTGAATGCCATTATCCTGCTTTGCAAACAGAGCTCCTTTATACTTAATGTCATTATATTTCCATGCTGGACTTTTCTAGTTCACCCTAAGTGAAGCACTCCATTGGTTCATGAGTAAGCAATGAGGTGCATTCCCCAGCTACATTTGTGTGATCCAAGCTGCAGCTTTTGTGATCTTCACTGAAGTATTTTGAATGTGCAGTTATCTTTGAGAGGAAAAGAGGCAACTGTGAAGCAACCAAATGAAATGTAGTGAATGAAATTGCTCAGGTCCACTTGAGAACGCTCTCTGTTTTACCATGCGGTGTTCTGGGAGCGTGTGCTCACAGGGAGAAGGAAATGTCTCTTGCTGTGTTTGCGTGGTGCCTGCAGCTATGAAGCCTCTTCCGAGTGACAGTTGTGGTACTGACAACCAAAGACTGCCACCTCATCCAATTCAGTCTGACATTAATGAGAAATTCATTGTTATTATTATTGTAACATTAACTGAAGTTCTCTCTAAAGCAAACCCATTTCAAGATCTAGGGTAACATTATCAAGTAAAGGTCAGTTACAAGGAATCAAAATTGTTGCTCAGGAAGAATCCTGAACAGTGGCTGGAGTAAGCAAGTATTTTTGGTTGGAGTTTGAACTCTTAAGAAGAATCCCAAGAAGACTTTTAGTTTAATGCAGAACATTAACATAGTATAAGCTTTGAATAAAGAGGAAGTATGACTGGTGCACAAATGCCTGCTACTCCTGAAGAAGGGCTCCTTTTTAAGAACACATTTGCATATTGATGAAGGAAGCACAACACTGCAGGGAACTTCCATGGAAAGCATCCTTCAGAGGTGTAGGTTCAGCTAGAAATACATATGTTGTTCCATCTTGTTGAACAAGATAGTCAAATCAGGCAAACGTTTGATTACATTTGAATGATTACACTAAATGTAAGGTGTCTTCAGTGAGTGTGTTAGCTAGGGTTCTTCATCATGGATTTCCAGGCAAAAACATAGTCACAGGGAGATCCATCTCAGGGGTTCATCATAGTCCAAAGAAGAGTACGAAAGCATCTGTATCATGGTTATGGTATCAAAATGGTTTGCTGTAGATGCTATAGATCCCTCACGCCACATCTGTCAAAGCTGCCTTTGACTGTTCTTTGTGTTCTGGCTGGTTGGCTGAGACCCAGTCCCTTCTGCAGTGGGGAGTGCTCTGGGTTTGCACATGCAAGCCTTTGGGAGCTGTGTTGGGCTCTGCAGGAGCAAAGTCACCAGGGCTGGGAGTGTTTCCAAGTGCTGACCTGCCTGCTCTGTTAAATCACTAACACAGCTACAGCCTGAGGCAGCTGCAGTCTTCCTGCAACTTCCCCAGCACAGCTGAAGGGCTGGCAGTGATCAGATGGTGCTCCTAAGGTCAGTGGGATGCCATCATCCAACTTGAGAGAGCAAGAGGCTTTCCTAGCATGGGGTTGGGCAGTTTCTTGCCAGCTGGAGTTCTCAGATTCAGCAAATGCTCTAGGCGTGGTTAATTACTAGCACAGACATGGACACAGAGCCAGCAGTGACAGGAAAATTGGGCTCACCTCAAAATGATGGGTGTGTATACTGTAATGTCTCTGTGCTATTGTCCTGTAGCCATAAGATAATACAAATGCAGCCTTTGTGCAGCAGCTGTTTAGGAAAGCATGATGCTGAGCTCTGCTGTAGGGATTGTGGGAGCATTCCTGGGGGCTCCCAGAGGTTTGGCTGCCAGGTCTGGGAGCTAGCTCTGAGCTGGTGCAGCCAAAGGCAGCCCCTTCCCTTGGAGACCCTAGAGGAAGGCTCTCTGACACTGCAGGACCAAACCCTGGCCAGGGGAGCTGCTCCCTACGGAGGCTCCCGCCTTACCCCTGCCTGAGCTGCAGCTCCCAACAGTTCTGTGCCAGGCTATGGATCCCACTGAGCCATCACCACCTGCGCGCTGGTGTCCCTGCCTGGCCTGTCCCCATCCCTGGGGATCCACACACATCTGGGGCTGAGACTATCCTGGCTGCCCCCCAGCTTCTGCCCTGACCTAAATATGGTGGTTTACTTTAAATTAGGGTCAAGTTGAAATGAATTATTTGCAGTGCTCCAAAGTAAAATGGAATCAGTACATATTTTCACTGCCATTTGGCAAATCTACCATAAGTCACTGTGATTCCTTGTTTGTTATTAACAAGATCTGGACTAAATAAGTGTCACAACATGATTTGCCCTAATAAAGTTTTTTATGCATGATGCATTTGTAGCAAAGGTAATGATGAGATAAGAGAGAAGGCAACTTCAAGAGAGCACAGATTTCCTTTAAACAAAGAAAAGATAATGCAGGAGGATTTTTCAAAGTTGTTACTAATGCCATAAATAAACAATTAGACTTGTCAACCATCTTGTAAAACTGCAGCAATGAGAATACTGGGAATGCTGAGATTGAGTCCTGCCCGCTGGCTGAGTAGGAGGGCTTAGGTCATATGGGGTACAAATAAACTGTGGGTCCCACATCACGTTACAGGCTTTGACATAACTTCCCTTATGGCTTCCAAACACTCTGGTAATGCTGTATGTTAAAGTTGCTGAATTATCAGGTGTGAAACTATGGCTGCACATAAGCAAATGAGTATTTGGAGACTCTCTAAAATGAATGGGATTCTCTTTACAAACAGCTCCCTACAACTATAATTACTATAATCATTCAGTATTGCCATTTTAAATCTTTAAAACAGAACACTAATTACTTTTCCTTATGAATTTTACTAGTTTCCCAATGAATTTTATAGCTTTTTATGCTTTATGGCTGGATTAGTTGTTTTGATCACTTGGTTTTGATGACATTAGTGTTATGAACTTAGTGCATGTCTTCCAGCTTTTGAATTGCTGTCCACAGCTTGTGTTTGGCTCCATTAAAGTAGTTTGAGATATAAATTATTCACGTAAAGGGAAAACTCGCTTTGCACTGTAACCTCAGATTTTAGCAGAGGGCTAAGCAAGACCTCCCATGAGAAAATGCTCAGGAAAGGCTGAAGAGCGGAGCTGAGCATGCAGAGAGCATTGCTGTGCCCCCAGAATTGACTTGCCTTAATATGTCAAATTCATACCAGAGGATGTGTGAGGCCTCCTCTAGGGTTAATAAATTCTTCTCTAATATGGTGATGTGACATCACCAGCTAGTTCATGCATCCTTGTGATCAGTTAGTAGGTTTAAAGAAGGCTAAATCTCTTTCTTCTTGTCCAGGAAAGTTATGCCTTAAAAACCATGGGCATGTCAGTGAGGCTGGTTATATAGAGTCTGTGCCAGAAAGGGTCCTTTCCTCTTGGGAAGGAGAAAAATGAAAACTTGGAAGAACACAGAATTTGAAGCACCAGTTGCCCTCATTTTTCTGAGTTAGTTTTATGTCTTCAAGCAGTGTTCTTAGCTAATAAATCAAATGCCACTCATCCTCAAAAAAGGAAATAACCAAGTGAAAGTTTTCACGTGTGGGCATGGACCCAAGTTGACTTTTCCCACTGGAGTTCAAGGAGGGAGCAGCTGTGTAAGGACATCACTAAGCTCAGGGAGAGAAGCTGTTCCCTTTAAAGCTTGGCATATGCACCTGCAGCATCCCTTGCTAGAGCCAAGACATTATAGACGGTGTTTACTCAGTCAACTGTATGGCAGGGCAAAGTACCTTCCATACTGATTCCCTTTTTTAATTTCATGTTCCCAACCCAAACATTTCTATACAACCTCCTGAAAGATAATTCACCAAAAAGAGTCAGTCTTACTCATGTCAACGTACGCCATGAGAACAACACTGACATCAATAGGATGTATTGTAACATTCAGGAGAAGCAAAACAGGCAGAATTTTGGCTTTCAAGGTGTAATAATTGGTTGAGAAACTGTCATTGCCTTCTTTGAGTACAGGATCAGCCTGTCAATAACGCCGGTAGTCCTGATTCATTTTCACAGAATGTCAGGAAGAAAAGTACTACTCAGCATAAGCAAGGATGGCAAAATTTGATGATGGAAAAAAAGGGAAAAGGAATACAGAGCAACTCCCCACAAAACTGAGTGCTCAGGTTGGTGTCACTCTCTGGGTGTACTTTGTAACATCATTTTTCCCTCTCAGCGAACAAAACAACCTCTCCTGCCCTAGTACATTTAACAGTAGTAATGAGGTAGCAGAGGTGTAACAAGGCTTAGGAGGAGTGATGATAACTTTTATCAGACAGATGTAACCAGGGGAAAAAAGCCTGAAGAAGCTGTCAGGCAAACATGCTCCTTTTAAGGTCTGAAATTGGAGTTGCAATCACAAATCTTTTGTCTCTGGATGCTCCTGAGTCTAATTTCAAAATACCTTCTCCTTTAACCTCTTTGCCCCTCTATGGTTTCCATTATGAAAAGAGTCTCCTGTGGATACAGTTATCACATGCAATCAGCATGAAACCCTTAATGGTATTTAGAGAATGAAAATGATTCCTATGAAAAAAAAAAAAACAAAGCAAAACAAAACATGTCCCTCCTGATTAGTCTGAAATCTAATTATTTGTGTGGTTCTCCCTCCCTGAGGGAGAGACAATTAAACCACAGTTTTAAAGATGGTTTAGGTAGTGTTTGATTGTGAGCCATTTATAAATGATTGCTCTAAATTTTGTCCTTATTTATTCAGCTCTTGCTGTTGTGTAGCTATTTAGGATAGATTCATCTCTGTTTCATTTCCTGGCAGTGTCACTAGAAGAAAATGATTGCCCTTGGATGAAGGTAAAGGGCTGTGAAAGCCAAATGACATTACATTTCACAGGCAGGCCATGCATGCTCTACATCCAGATTAGAAAATGGGTGATGGAGTCATGGACTCTCTAATCCTGGCCAGCAGGCTGAAGGGCTCTGCCCATGTTTTTAAATCCAAGTAGGGTTTAATCATTAGGGTGGAGACTTCTTTATCTGTGAACTTCTCTGCAAGATAGGTAGGGTAATAGAAACCAAAAGTCTTTGATCTCAAAAGAGGCAATGTGGGCAGCACAAGCCACAGTGAAAGGGTAGGAACCAGGGCATACAGAGCATCTCCCCAAACAACTGAGTGCTCAGGTTGGTATCACTTTCTGGATGTATTTTGTAAAAACATTTTTCTCTCTCAGCAAACAAAAAAGTTCTCCTGCTCTAGTACATTTAATGTTAGCAGTGTTATAGTAGGGATGTAACAAGGCTTATGGAGAGTGGTGATAGCTTTTATCAGGCAGATAACCAGGGGAAAAAGGCTGAAGAAGCTGTCAGGCAAACACAGTCTGAGCTGCTATGTACTGTTATAAGATCAGATGCTGAGCCTTTCCTCTGCGTGGCTGGAGTATATAGAAGTTAGATGCAAAGTACCTCCTAGCAACTTAAAAGGGACTGGCTGGAGTCAGCAGAGCACTCACCCACAGATTTTACGTGCTTAACTGATAGAGCTATCTCCAGGGACAGCCAGAAGCCAGACATAATTTTCAAGACTTAATGTGTTTCCGTCTTATCCTGATGATCAGTATACAGGCCACAGACAAAGAAACTATCAGGGGGAATAGACAAGATGACCCTGTTTACTTTCTCAGTGGACTACAAATAGTTGGTATGTACTTGCTGTTTACTTGTAGCCCAAACAGCTGTTCCCATCCTCTCATAGAACAGCCTTGAGGCTACTTGTACTCCCTTTTGTTCATGCAGGTTTGGAAATTATTTGGTGCGCTCTCCATTTAGCCTCGCTTTTTATTTCATTTGGAGCTGATCTTTATGGAGCTTCATGATAGGGACTCAGCTACGGTAGAAATTTGTTTGAGAGAAAACTAGCATCAGCCCAGCTGCCAAAAGACTGCCCGAACTGCTGAAGTCTAAAAGGAACAGGAACTTTTCTGCAGAGCAAGAATTGTGCCTGAAATACGTGAAACTCCATTTGTCAAATGGTTCTTCTTCCACAAAATGAAATCAGAGCAAAACTAAATTGAAACCCAGTAAAACTGACTAAAAACTAAAAAGACAAATAGGCAGAGTCAGCCCCGCCACCAAATCAGTATCAACTGAAAAGAAAAATCTTAAGAAGTTTATTTTTTTTTACCTGGGGTTAAACAGAGAAGCATGGCTATTACTACTGGCTCTCTGTGGAAGGTGCTCATCTGGTACATGACCAATAGTGTAAATGCAGGCAGATTTTGCTCCCACATGAAAGCCATCATTTGGAATTTGCTTGCCCCTGGATCAAAACCAACACCATTGAGCCTGCTGCACTGCTCATGACTGAAGAGCAAAATTCCACTTTCTTAATGACCACCGTGCCAGGGCTTCCCTCCTTCTTTCAGCTACTTTGAAAGCAAAGAGCTTCACACAGCTTTCAGCCAATACAGTGTTTACCAGAAGGCCCTTCTGTGCAGCACACAGGGTATGGCTTGAATGCAGTTTTGTGGGCCACTAGTAAGTCAATACAGGATTTCAGTTCTTCCTGTAAAGTTACTTTACACAACTTGCCCTCTGCAGTGACAAAAATATTGCTGGGCTGCAGACCTGAAGGCTGAATGGGTCAATGAATATTGCAATGGCAAAACTCAAGAGTTTTATACCTGCATTAGATGCTAGCTGCTTAGCAAGTCATCTGATCTACCTATGCCCTTCTTCCATCCCTGGCTTATGTGGCCTACTTAGGAAATGTTACTTACCCAGGTATTGTTTAGTATTCAGGATCCTTGTGCCTTTAGGAGACACTGATGGAATCTATGTGGGTACTCACATGCCTCACCCCTGCTCTTGTAGCATCTAAATACTTTATATTCAAACACATTTAATGTCCAGCACGCCCCTGGCACTGTTGTTCAGAATAGGCTACATGTGGGGGAGTACAATGCAGTGGGGTTAAAGCTTCCACAGCAAGCTTCTTGCAGGGTCAGTTTGAGATACCCAAAGCACAGACTTTGACTATTTAAATAATCTTTGCTGTCAGCTAATCGATTGGCAGTAATGAAGACAGAGCTCAGCATGCCAGAGAAGCGAGCCTTTAACAATTTACATTACAGATTTATAAGGAAATACAGTATTCCTGTCCTTTAAAAATTAAAGCAACACTAAAGGCATTGAGACAAATTAACAGGGCCTCTTCAAAACCATCTTATGACTTTTCCTCTGCTGCTTTGTACATACCATCGTGGCCTAATTGTCTTTTTCATAAAGCAAAGGACATGTTATTAAATAAACCCTGCTCTGCTGCGTAAAAATGCTGCCCCAGCAAAACTGTCATCAGAGTGAGACTGCCTCTCCACAGCCCTCTTTTATGACCTTCTTTTGTGGGTGCACAGTTATGGGCTTTGATCCTTGTCTGAGAGCCTTGCACCTCTGCAATTAGACTCCAGATAAAAATGACTTCAGCTGAATATTGCAACAGATGCTTAGATTAAAACCAAAAATGCCTACATCTGCTAGCTGGCTCTCAAACCCCTACTTTCTTTGAAGAAAAAATCAGTCCCATTTCTTACTGGGGTCTGATGGTGGCTCCTGCTTAATCTCTGTCTGTCTCCCTGGTAGCAGTCAAAGGAGTCGGCACAGAGGTGGTGGGGAGGGAGTGAGCCTCCAGCTGCTCTTCCTGTTATCAGGATCCATCAGCAGGTGACTGTTGCTCATATCCAGGAACCATAAATGCAGCCAGTGGTGAGGGGAACAACCACACAGCTTTCTTCTGAAGCTTCAAAGGGCTGGACTCCCTATTTCCAGTTTCTCTAAACCTCAGGCCTTATATTTTATGCTGTCTGTGTAAAATGTATGCCGAGGCTGCAATTCTTATAATAGTTTGTTAAACTAGTCTTTTTTTCAATTTAGACAGTCTTTATTCAAGCAACTTCTACACACATATATCACTATGACTAGAAATACCATGTCCCCTTTTGTGTAATTTGAATGTTTAGCTGGTGTGGCAACAATAAATCAGTTTACTGTTCCCAAAAGTGATCTATGTGCAACTTTGCCTGATGGTTTTCTCCACACCATGTCAATGAGCAGCTGAGTGTTTGCAAGAAAGGTGACTCTATGGCACGGCAACATGTGTGCTGCAGCTCATGCCCTGCTGAGGAGATAGTATCTGACTGATGTGAAGCAATGGCAACCTACTTTACATGTTCATTTTTAATAACTTCTCTGCAAGACTCCTGCTAAAAATGATAAATGACTTGCTGTCAAACAGAGCTTCAAGGTAACATCTGCTCATGAAGAACATCAAAATAATTAAGCCTAAACAGAATCACAGCCAAAGTCTTTCCCATGCTTAAATGTGCTTGTGAGCATAGAAAAAAGAAGTGTCAAATCACCAAATTCCTTGGTAAATGATGACAAAGAAAATGGCACAGGGTAAAACATGCGACCCAGCTTACATCTTGAACCCAGTGACTGCCAGAAAAGAGAAGAATCAGAAGCTCCCATAAATGATGCTCTTTCCTGACAAAAAAAAATGCTAACAAAAATGACTGAATGACAGATAGTGCTCTGATTTCAGCTCCAGCTTAACCCAATGCACTCACAGGTGTCCAGCAGAGGCATTTGTGCACATTTTGTTCTCAGAGCTGGTGCTGATTCTTCAGCCCTGAAGTGAGCCTCGGAATTCCTAACAAACACATAGTCTTGCTATTGCTGAATGAATGGCTACTCTGGTCAAAACAACAAGGAAATAAGAAGAACAGAAGCAAAGCAGATGGCTTGCCATTCTTCTGATGGCCTCCACACCCTTGAATCCTCTAGGCTCTCTATTGAAGCACCATGCCAGATGTGGCCAAACAGTAGCATGCAGCTCCTTCCTGTCCCACTGAGGCCTCATCCCTCCTGTATGGTCCAATGAGAGACTTTTAGAGGCCTCAAGCCTTCAAAGATACCACTGTACTCATGTGGAGATAAACAGTTTTCTTTAGCATTACAAAATGATGACCCACTGAAAGTCAGCTCACCAAAAGCAAAACACTGAAAAATAGCTGACCTTCTTTGAGACGTATCTGAGGCTAAAAGAATCTTTAAGGTACAGCTCTGTAGTTGCTCATAAATGACCTAGCCCCTGTGAAGCCCTTGTAGGAAACTGACTCAGATACACAATTATTTATGTTTAAGATAGTTCCTATGGAGACCAGTTTGACAGGAGAGGCATTAGCTTTTATTAGATCATCCTCCTCTCACACTTTCTCGTTATGCCTGTCTCTTTCTGTCCATCAGCGGTGGCCCCAGAGGAAGCTATCAGAATCAGACCTGCTGTGTCACAAGGCAGCACTCCTGATCTTGGGTACAGCCAGAGCTTGGCCTAGCACACGGTGTTTTGCAAGGCATGCCATGATGGGAAGTGGCACAGCAAGGCCCTCAGCAGCACAATATCCCCTCATTATCTGGAGTAACAGAGTTGACTCAGGTTTTAGGATCAATAAAGTTTGCTTGTAGGTTGTGAAACAGCAACAGAGAAAAACATCTAAATAACTGAGAGACCATATATTCTTTCTTAATATATATTTTATATCACTAAGGAATGAGCATGCAATACCATGTCCTACATGCAACAGAAGGATTTCTTTCTTCAGAGATCTTGCTTTTGGACAGCAATCAGATGAGAAAAGTATTGCAAAAGAATACTCTTAGGGTCAGAGAGGAATTTGATTAATTTCATAGAATTGCAGAGTGACTTGGTAGTGGTGTCAGTAATGTGAATAGATTCAGAAGCCTGCTGGAGAAGGGGAACACTCACATACGGAGACCAATTTCACTCCATCAGAGTGAATGCTGAAGTGCTGCTGAGATGAGAGACATCAGGGTGTCTACTCTGGAGCCTGTGAGAGCTGAGCTCTGGACCCTGAACAGCCGTGCCTGTGCATAGGAGGTGAGGATTATGGCTTCACTCTGAGTGTGGTGAGAGGCAGATGACACCAGGTAGCTGCACCACAAAACTGCACATCTGGCTGGCCATGAGGGTCTGCCCTCTCTGTATGCTGAACAGCTTCATACCATCACTTCATTGCAGAGTGGTAGCAAGAGCAGCCATGAGAAATTGTGGCCCCCAGGGACACCTGCATAGATTTAGTGAGAACAGGACTTTTACTGAGTTTTAGCCAGGCTCTTCAACTTCTTATGGAATACATGGAGCACCTGGCAAAGGGGGGCTACCATCAGGCCTAAATTAGCCTGGTATTCAGTTTCTTTGCTTCGAAGTGAGATAACAGATACAGAGAATCATAAAATCATAGAATAGTTAGGGTTGGAAAGGACCTTAAGATGCAACCCCCCTGCTATGGGCACCTCCCACTAAACCACATCACCCAAGGCCCTGAACACCACCAGGGATGGAGCATTCACAGCCTCCCCGGGCAACCCACATTTATAGGAAAAAATACAGATCTGGCAACAAAAGATGAAAATCAAAACTAACAATTCTCTTAAATACAGCTTTGGTTACTGGAACCTTGCATGCTGACATTTTTTCTGACTTATATAAACAGGCACTATAATATTCCCAGTAGCCTAGAGTAAAGAAGACAGCTAAGGAGTTGTCAGTGGGGCTTTGTCATTGCTTTCAAAGATGCTAGGATTAATAACTTTTAGGTATAAATATATAAAAGATACGTAGCACACTGTCTAAATGTGCTACATCTAGGTACATGCACAAAAAGCTGCTATACTTCAATCAGTAATACTAGATGATACACTACTATGAACATATTTTAGTCTAATAGTCAAGACAGATATTTTACAGTAGATCTACCTAATTATAATTAATATCTGAACATTTTTGTTAATAAAAAGGTAATAAGAAATGGAAATTAAAATTAATATCCATAATCAAATGGAAAACTGTTTTCATCAAATGAAAAATTTCCAGAAAATGTTTTGTTTAAATATTCAACTTTTAACTAATGATCTGACTTTTCTATTCACAATGGATAAACTGCATATTACCGCTGTCACCTTTAGTGATTGCAAAGCTTCTCTGTAGCAGAGCTGTTTGTCAGTACTATACCAAGAACAGTAGTGAAGTACTCAGTAATTCTGTTAACTTCTAATTAAGAAACTGAACACTACATTTTTTTTGCTATAAAAAGTACATATCTGGTATAATTTGCTTTCATGTAGCTTAATATAACAATAATTTATTAATAAATAGGTGAAACACTGCATTACTTGAGTAATTTTAAGTGTAGCCAGTTTAATTTGAAATAATTTTAGTGTTTTTCCATATGTGTACTGCTTTTTCATGCTGAACATATACAGATAGCTGCAAGAGTCCTACAACGTTAAATCCACCACTGAATTTGAATAAATAAAAGATGCAAGCTCTGTAGTTATCTGGTAGGCACATACCCCAATCAGTAAAACAATTCTCTACTTTCAGGTCTATTAAAATTAATACAAGTTAGGACCTTTAGCACGTAACAGGATAGGGATCCAAATTTCTAGACAAAACACTTGCTTAGTAGTGGGAAGCTGTCTCTTTTATAGTGCTTGACCAAAGAAAGTATCTCTTCTACATTGTAAAACAGTGGAAGAGACACAGGCAATTAGCACAAGCAAAACATTTTCACTTGATAAGTCAATCTACGTTGTTTTTTTCTGCACTGTCAGCAGTGTCTGAAAACAAAGGAGACACAGCAGCCCCAGGAGACAGCTTGTCTGCTCACTCATTTTTCTGGGGATTTCTTAATTTGTTTTAGAAAGCACATAGCAAACCTTCTAGGTGTCAAAATTTAATATGCCACATAGCATGCTGCAGGCAGTGGCACCATGGGACATGTGGAAGTCTATACCAGATCTGTGCCTTTAGGGAACATACTTCTATGCTTTGTCTCCACCTCCCTGCTTATCACAGCAACCCCTTGAACAGGCAATAAGATCTGGTCTTGTCTCAAGTGATTTGATAAGCAGTTGATAACCACAGTTCATTAGACTCTTGGGATATATAAGCCACAGGGTTTCAGCGTACCCTAGCACTTAGAGGCTGACAGCTCTCTGCTCAGCAGCCCAGGAGTCACTGGAAGATGTTCTTGACTGCAAAAATACTTGTTTTTGCTGTGAATGGTTTACTCAGAGTGGCAATGGGCTTTGACATTGGATTATCCACAAAATGCGTAGTGATACCCAAGGAGATGGGCATGTGCCACAAGATTGGATACTCTGAAATGAGGCTTCCCAACCTGATGGGACACACCAGCATGGCAGAGGTTATACTAAAATCCACCATCTGGCAGCACCTTGTGCACACGGACTGTCACCCTCACGTGAGGACATTCCTGTGCTCCCTGTTCGCACCCATCTGTTTAGATACGTAAGTACCACAGCACAGTACAGAACTCCAGCTTTTATTTGCCAGAACAAGGATCAAATGAAATGAATGTTTATTATAATCCAAAGGCAATCTCCACTTTTTCTGAAGTAATTCTAACTTTTCTGTACTTATCAGAAAGACAAGTACTGAAAGCATGTTCTACTTCCACTTCAGTTTGCCTTGGGAAAATGAATGCTGTTGTCAAGGGATATCATGTTTTATTTTGTTATAGTTGAAACCTTATTCTTGTTAATTTAGGGTTGAAGCACCTACTGTGAATAATCTATCTCATGCTGACACTTTTCCCAGGTTGTAATAAAAAGAACTTTAAAAACTGTGACTTAATCCTGTGAGTTCAGTGAAGTCTATACTACAAACCACTCACATAGCTTGCACAGCTGCCATTTCTTGAACTGTGTTATTATTGAAAGATGCTAAATATCAGTACAGATGCTGCACTTTGCACAAAAATACTGTTGCAACAGTTTCTGTTATCACTGAGTGAGTTTAAGTGATTCAGCCTGGTATTTCCTCCGGCCACAGGTTTATCCATCCTTGTAGGAGTATGTGTGTTGCCGTCCGTGACAGCTGTGCCCCTGTGCTCACCTGCCATGGACACCTCTGGCCTGACAGTCTGGACTGCGATCGATTCCCTGCAGATGAGGACATGTGCCTGGCATCTCTCACAAAGGAGTACAAATACTCACACAAAGGTAGCTAGAAAATGCTGGAGGAGAGCTTGGCCCTATTCTGTATTCCTGGGAATCATGTACATACAAGGGACACTGTACCCAGGCAGTTGTGATTTTATAACTGGTCATGTCTATCTGTACTGCTCAAGCAGATGGCAGAGAAAAGTGCTAGTACTTGTAGCATGAGCTGCAACAGACCTCATACGGGGTAAGCCAGCATCACTTCAAAAAGAAAGTGTAGATAGTCTATGCTTAGATAGTGGATGAAGGCAGTTTATCACCCTGTGCTGCTATGGGCAGTATCATACCCATGGCAGCACATTGATTGATTTATTTTGAAGTCTATTGACTTATCAATGGCCCTTATCACAAATAATTTTACATATACAATAAACTGATTCTCAGATTGGCTTAGAAAACTTGGAACGATTTGTTATCTTTTTTTTTTTTTTTTTTTTAGGGAAAGCAGAGATATCATGATAATAGTGTTCAATTATTCAGATACTCAGGCTTATTAACTTCTATGGAAAAGAATAGGACCCAGTTGCTGCTAGCACACCCAAATTCATGTGTCCACAATCCTAATGCAGCTGCATCCAGAATCAGATAAAATCAGCCACCTAACCCCTTTCCCACCCACTGCAGCAGTATTAAAAATAATACTCTATTTGTTGCTGCATTTGATTTTGATAATCGAGCTTGTCAGTTCAAACAAGACTGAATGTACATGGAAAATGAAACTCTTTTTCATTCCTAGACATGTTTTCAGAGAAGTGTATAGACTTTCTGTATTATCACAGTTGTGTATTTTGTCTGACATCCCTGTGGTTAAACAGTGGGCTTTCAGGCTTTGGCAGCAGCAAATTAAACTAAAAGGTTTTAAAACACAATCATGGCACTTTGTTCTTTCTCAGCAGCCCTACCAAAGCCTGCTTGCCAGACCTGCCCAGCAGTGGAGGAATTCTTTACGCAAAAAAGAGTCCTTGAAGTTTTCTGTGACAGTAACTTTGGTAAGTCCTTGCCTATATGGTTGCTATTAAAGCAACTCTCCTAAAAGGCTTTGAAATTAGGATTACAATAACGACAGTTTCTGATGTAATTTTAAAGGATTAAAAGTTTGGCTCTTAACTTTGAATTGTTTTTCAGAATATGTTCTTTCAAATCAAAATATAAGGAGGATATATTTTGCATGAAAGATTCATCAATGATCTAGTTTACAACCAAACAGCTCTTCTGTTCTTGTTTAGTTGGCTACATTGTAGTACAACATGATTATAGAAAATATTTCTGGCAAAAGCAGCCAAATAAGCAGGTTTGCCTTTTATTAGTGGCTAAAACCATACTAAAGCTTTGTCATTTTACTAGTGAACAGTGTGTTCTTGATATTTGTGTATATGAGTTTTTCATAACACAAAGCTTACTGAAAGGCAGTCTCAGAAAACCAAATCAGTAAAAGTAATTCTTACTTGCAATACAAACCCAACACCAACCGCTTTCAATATTTAATTACCCAAAAAGCCTGACACACATGATGATGGTAAAAATAAATTACTCACTTCTGTATATTTTTCCTAGTTGCCTAATTCAATGAGAAAGATCTTTCTACACACCTCTGTTTAAACTATGTTTTCAAATGTATACTGCTGCTAGAGAAAGCTTTGCTATACTCTATCAGCATAAATTATGACAGTATTTTTAAGGAATCATCATGCTTTCATTGTTAATGTTTCTTTTGGCATTCAAATAAATGAAATGACTCACGTTTCCCTTTTTTCCTTAGCAGTGAAAGTAAAGCTGTCCAAGAAGAGAACAGTATTTGGTGACCAAGAGTATAACATTGAATGCCAAATGGAATTCATTACCCAGGGCTCACTCTTGCCTTATGAAACTCAGAATATGATACAGCAGTGGCTGCTTATCAATGAAAACTGTACACAGCGGATGACTCCAACCCATCGTCCCATGGTGTACCTCCTCGTGGGGAATATTGAAGAGGGCATCATTTTAGTAAAACAGGTTTATCGCTGGCAGAGAAGGGACTCCCAGTTAACTCTGGCCACTCAGAAATGGAGATATCATAAATGCTTGTAAATACTTATCACATTATTTGTGAAAAGGTAATTATACTCTCATGACAAATATACCCTGTAAATAGAAATGTATTATAAGTGGAATGTAAAGTCTTGATGTCTTTTAAAATGGTATTATAAGTTGAACTTAAAGCTCAGCGTTATCAGGCTTCCTTTCTGTAGTGTTACAGCTAATCACATGAAGTTTGAACTTGACCAACCATGTATAAATGTTTCTTTGAGTTATTGTAAAAAAATTTTTTACTATGTGCAAAACCCAGCATAAAACAGTTGTAATCCAGCTGACTATCTTAAATATCTATTTCTATACCATCTATCCTGACATTTTCTCCAGTTATCTACATTTTTCCTTGCTTAATGTTTCATCCACATCATTTTCTCCCATTAGAGTATTTTAAAGAAAGGCAGCCCTCTGCTGGCCGCTTTTGCCAGAATCAAAGCAAAGTAAATAGGAATAAGTAACTAAACACGATGTGGCTGGCTCCAGCCACAAGATTTGATCATTGTATGCCATTTTTCAATGACAGAGCTGATAGTGTTCAACTGGAATCACAGTCACATACCTGTTACTGAAAGGTCCTTTTCGTTATCAGACACATTACAAAAGCCAATGTATAAACTTTACCAGTTATCTAAGTGGTCTGCAAGGAACTAATGGAGTGATAATATTCAATAAATGAGAAATATTACAGCTGCCACACGATTAGCATTCTTATGGTCAGTGCAGTACACTAATACTAAAGACTACAGGAAGATGGTCACACCTTGACTTAATTTTAGCTTTATAAATGTGCATAATGGACACAAAACCAGGTAATCGATAATACTCAAATTAGAAGCTATTTCAGCAATACAGTGTCCATTATGGTAATATTCTCTTGAGGCAACTATGACAGTGTTTATGGTCAGTAGCTTTCTAAAAGTCCTATCTGTACTGCTCTGGGGTCCTGCTATGTCCTCCAGAAATGCAGGCTTGTATGCATGCTCCTGAAGGATCGTGCTCCATCACTTTCTACCAGGAACTGTAAAACTAGCAGAAAGTGAGGGGAAAAAAAAAAAAGTTGACACAATCTATGCTCAGCTTATACTGTATAAAGAAGTTACTGCTTAGCAAAAAGTAGGTTGCCCCAAAGCTCAGCTCATTTGATCCTGCTGCGCCTGAGCTGGTCCCCGCAGGAAAGGTGGTAAGTATTTAAAGGCAGCTGGCTGCTGGACACATGCTGGTTGTTGCTGGAGAGTCCTCCCGAGGCTCCTCCTCAGCAGCCCGGTGGGCTATGACCCCCCGACTGACAGGCTGAGATAGCCGGGGGTGTTCAGCCTGGAGAAGAGAAGGCTCCCGGGACACCTTAGAGCAGGTCCCAGCGCCTAAAGGGGCCTACAAGAAACCTGGAGAGGGACTTTTTACAAAGGCATGCAGTGACGGGACAAGGGGGAATGGCTTTAAACTGAATGAGCGGAGATTTAGGCTAGGCATTAGGAAGCAATTCTTTACTATTGAGGGCAGTGAAGTACTGGCACAGGTTGCCCAGAGAAACTGTGGCTGCCCCATCCCTGACAGTATTCAAGGCCAGGCTGGATGGGGCTTTGAGCAACCTGGTTCTAGCGGGAGCTGTCCCTGCCCATGGCAGAGGATTGGAACTAGATGAGCTTAAGGTCCTTTGCAACCCAAACCATTCCATGATTCTATGTTGACCTGCTCAGAACTGGCAGGAGAAGCATTGGCACCTGGGTTTGGAGCAAAGAGGTTTCGGCTCAGGAGCAACCATTTTAGTTAAAGTTTTTATTTCTCTTTATATTAAAAAATACCCTACAGTGCAGGGGTTGTGGGATTTTTTTTCCTTGCTTTTGTTGTTGTTGTTTTGGTAGGTCTGTTGGTTTTATGTTTTATTTCTCTTGGATTTGTTACATACTAAAAACCTAGCTCCTGTGATTGAGCCAGCCTTGCCATGACGACACGATCCGGCCAGCCAGGCACGCTTCAGAGGGCTCCGGCAAAGCGAACGTTTCCTTGGTGCGTACCTGGGGCCTCCCGGGACGCAGCGGTGTGAGGAGCAGTGGCACTACCGCTGTCAAAACCCACGGGGAAAGCTTCGAGTCCCGCTCCCAGAGCCGGGAGCAGGGCGGGGACTTCCGCCGGCCCTCCCAGAGCGGCCGCCGAGGGAGGAGCGTTCGGTCGGGCTGCGGCTCTCCTGGCGGCTGTGGCCCGGCGGCGGCGGCCCGGGGGCGGCTGAGGCGCGCTGGCTTCCCGCCCGCGCCGGCTCCGGAGGCTGGGGCCT
>JASSUY010049782.1:0-25075 GCA_032466535.1 Forpus xanthops
AACAGTTCCATGTCCTTTTTATGTTGAGGACACCAGAACTGCACACAATACTCCAAGCTGAGGTCTCACGAGAGCAGTCGAGGGGCAGGATCACCTCCCTCATTCTGCTGGTCATGCTCCTTTTGATGCAGCCCAGGATACGGTTGGCTTTCCAATATCTCCAAGTTCTTCTCTGCAGGGCTGCTCTGAATCTCATCTCCACTCAACCTGTAGCTGTGCCTGGGATTGCTTCAACTCAGGTGTAGGACCTTGCACATGCTTTGTGCAATTCAAACTAAGAACCAGCCTTCTGCACCCCAGGTCATGGCCCCAACCACTAAGACTTTACCAAGTCCCACAGCTTCACGCAAAATATTCACTGGAGCAGAGATTTTAATCACAGCCTCCTCCAGCACATTTGAACACTACTGGCTCCTCTAGAAGAGGCAAAAGGAGGAGGTCACTTGTTTTCTGGTTTTCCAGGAATTCCAACGTGGGCCCCTGAATCATCTTCCCAATATAGCTTTGTTGAAACTGGCATGCTCTTGATTTTTTTCTTTTTCCTCCCTTATTTTCAGTTTTTACTAATTTGACACTCTCTAAGGAAGAAAAACCAACAGCATGTTGCTGGAAAAGTTTTAAACAGCTCATTACAGAGTGTGGTGGTGCCAAACACAGAAGCAGAACCTAGGGAGTCCAGTGAATCGTCACAGCTCTAATCACTCAGTTACGTGTTTTCATACTACTAATTTGTCACAGAAAAACAGATGGTGATGGTGGTGAGCTGGGCCAGATACTTACATGTCTTTAACATTTATGACTTGCATTGCAACAACATCTTTGGGACTTCAGGAAGCCTGGGGCCCTGTTAACTTAGTCACTGTACAAACAGAGAGTTAGATACAGTCTCTGTTCTTAAGGGCTTCCTGAGAGACTAAATAGACAAGACAGATAAAGGAGGGAAGAAAAGCAGAGAAGTGATTTGCCCAAGGTCACATAGGAAGAGTTTGCAGAGCTAGGAATAGGTCTCAGATCACAGGTCAGTATATTTCCACTTGTCCAATCCCCCTCTGTAAACAAACAGCTGCGACCACTAAATCACTCACTGAGCCTCCAAGAACTTTAACACAACTCACCACTCCATAATTACCCTATGTATTTTTTCCTACAAAGATAGCAGGAGAAGTTCACCAGCACAACAAAGATGGGTGCCATTGTTGCTGTACTCCCCAAGGACACAATGGGTGTGCAGTAGCAAAGTGCTGTGAAAAGAGGGATTTTCATATCAGAGCAGGTTTATGCTGAAAGTTACATATAAATACACCAGCACCAAGGACTAGAGAAAAAGTTTGCTTCTGGTATATTCTAAATACTATATAAACTCAGGTAGCCAAAGGCTGAAGCACCCTTCGCCCTCCAGTGTGTTGCTCTTATAGCAGGCTCACTGGAGAGGCCAAATGCATTTTAACCCTTTTTGTATCATGCATTCCTCAAAATACCTAGCTGATGCAGGAGCTTCTTTTCTAAAGTTTCTGTCTTTTAGAGGTTAAAGAACTGTCTTACAATGAAGGCATTATTTTTCATTTGAAATAACTGAAATATAATCTGATAGAGGACACAACTACTGAACTGCAAGGATGCTGTATTCCATGATATGTGTGCTCTACTCAGGCTAGCAGAAACCATGATTTTTTACAAGAATTTTAGTAGAGACCAATTTACAACTGCTTTCCCAGAACCTCATGAAAAATTACATATATTCTGACAAGTTCAAATGTAGTTCAATTGTTTTACTGTAGGCTTGCTCTGTTCCATGCTGTTCCTGTCATGGGCAGGACAGTCAGATAGATGGATTTCCTGTCTGATCAATACACCTCCTCTCATGTCTCATGAGAATTAGGCACCTGAGGCATGATGGCACCAAGGCCTGGACTCATCCTACCCAGAAGTATTTTATGTCAGAAGTGGAATTGCTTTAGATTTCCAGTGTAGCAAATATAACACACTCTGGAGGTCCCTATTTCTATAGGATTTGAGGTGACAGGAGGTTAAAGTCATATGGAATGAGTCTCGACTGTATGACTGTACAGCTCTGTTTAAAATAATGCAGGAAAAAAAGATTAAACCCTGAATTAAGGCCAGCCAAGTCCAAGAGGTTCTAGCCACAGAGCTAAGAATAATAACTAAATAAAGCATAATCACAAAACAAGTCACGGATATGCACACTCTCTTCCTCTCGTCTTTCAGAATGGGCATTCCCATTTGGTGCAGAATAAAAGATAAAGGGAGAGAATTTTCAGAGTTGGGGAACCAGCGGCTTTCTGCACAGTGCAGGTGAGGGTTCCTGCAGCAGAGCAGCTGGTGTGGTAGATCCTTCATCACCACCACATGCCCCTGGAGGTGGGTTTGCTCCAGATCACCTCTAGCCTGGACCTGGGGAGGGAATGCCCTTTGGGGCAGGAGTACATGCACTCCTGGAGCATATGGAGAGTTTGCTTTAATTCTTAACTCTCTCATGTTCTGAGACTGCTTTCATCAAAATCAAAACTGTAATAAATGGGGTTGCCAGATGATTGCTTCAGAAATGCATTCCTGCTCTGAGCTAAAGCACCAAGGCAGCCGGTGAGACCCAGACTACCATTAATATTTTAAAAGCAAACAACATCAGTTTATTTAGCACTCAAATTGACATTAGGTTTTGTTAAAAACAAAAAGAAAACAAAATCCAAATTCTTAATATCCTTAGAAGTGTTTTCATTGCTCATTTAATTGACTTTTCCCCTAGAGCTTTTGTAATCCCACTGCGCAAAATTGTGAAGCAGGAAAGAGGATCTTCATTATGAAAAAGTCTGACAAGCTAAATTCTCCTAAACTGAGCAAGCAAAACAAAGTTAAACAAGATTTGGAACAACTGCTTTCACCCAGGAAATGATAAGCAAAAAAAAAAAGAAAGTGCTTAAAAAAAGTCTTGATAATCACCCTAAAAATTACTGGAGTGACGGATTATGGTAGCAGCTCTCATTGGAAAGTTTATGTCTCTGTGTCACCATACATTCAACTGCCCATCCTAATGTCCCAGTGAGCATGGTAAAAGCAACAGTAAGAATTTACAGAAGAAACTTTGTCTCTCTCAGTTAACAGTATGTTTTTTTCTTCTTCTACTCTTTGCTGATTAGTGTTGCATCCTTGAAGCATATTAGGCTACCAGTAGCAGAAGGAATCAAAAAGGACTGTTTCTGGCACCTGGCTAGAAGGTAGTAAGCCCCTTCCCTTTGCGTTAGGACATTACCACACATGTAGTGCAACTGCTGTCCTTTCAGACTGGGTATTCACTCTCTGCTCCACTTGGGATGCACTTTTTAAGAACTTGGATACCTCTAGTAATGCAGAAAAATACTGGTTGCGCACTGAGCAGTATTTCACAGACAGAACCGTTAAAGGTACAGATTTTGATCTATAAATCATTATGCAGCTAAGAGAAAAACGGGAGGAACCACCATATTCCATAACTGCCTGCAGCTATAAGGGCGTCTGGGATCTGAGTCCCAGCAAGCAATGTTGAGCAGATTGTGGGTGCTGGCTTTGGGGAGTGGTTTCTTGCTGGCATGGGAGCTGGATGTTGATCAGTGCTGGCAAAGGCTTTCCTGTGCACACAGAGGAGTTAAATCCTCTATCACCTCTCAATGAGTACATAAGGACAGCGGAAAGATTTTCTTCCCAGCTGATGACAAGGAAGCCTGTGAGGCTTTTTGAGGATGAGAGGAATAAATAACACAACCTGATAATGCCTTCTGTTTCTCTAAGGTGATCCTCAGCTTCATGTAATCTTATCTGGGGAGTTAACAAGATACCACGATGAACTGGCAGGGAGTTGTGTGGAGCTGCTCTGAGTGGGAGCAGGGAAAGGATGGGTGGGCAGGATGTCAGATGGGAGGCACCATTCACAGCCCATGTCTGAGTGATTTTACTTCCATCCTGTGCCACTGGAGCAAGGAAGCTGCCAGTATGGATTTTATATTTTCAGAATTTATTACTTAAATTTGAGGAGGTAACAAAGAAATGAGGAATAAGTATCCTTCATGATAAAAGTATGGCAAGTCTCTCCAACAGCAGCTACCTTGTGCTGCCTTACAGAACACCTGGGGGACTGCTTGACCTTTACATTATTGCATATAAAAAGTGACTGCAGGGTTGGATTTGTTACCATGAACACAGACCGCTCTAGGAGCTGTACTTCTGTGTCCACTGCTGGAAACTACTTTCTGCAGTGTGTGGTTATACTCAATAACCAGAAACACAGACCTTGCACAGGCAGAGCTGGACTCAAGAGAAAGATCAGGTGGCAAAATGCTGCCTAAAGGAACAAAATAGCCATCAGAAGATGAGATTAGTTTTAGTTTCTTCTGCTATAGTATAACTTTTTTGCCATATGTCTTCGGATGAGGTAAGAAAGAATAACTGTATCTTGGTGCAAAAATTTCAGCATAATTTTCTGACAAGAAATTTAATTATCAGATTTTTATAATTAAATGTTGAAGCTTAAAGGGAAAACTCTTGGTGATCTGTCAAATTCAGCACCATGGGACATAGCCTTTGTGTAAATCTTTTGTAGGCTGAGGGTTAGGTGTCCCTTGGTTTCAGTTTGAGGTTTTGACTCACAAACCATGTGGGAATTGGATTTTCCTCATGCTGCCATGTGAAACCAGCTCCAGTCCAAGTGTAAGAGAGCCCAATTTTGCTGAGCAGTCTGGAGAACAGTCGCAAAATTTTCCACACACCTGGACTGAGCTTTGAGCCTGTAACAAAGCTGAAAGCTGGCCAAGTTTCTCCTGGCTTTGTTACCAGGCTTTTTGCACAGATCCATTACTCACTGCTTTTTTTCCCTTTTTTTTTATTTTTTTTCCCTTTTCTTTTAAAACTGAATCATGAGGGGAAAAAGGTTCAGTTGGGGAGGGGGCTGAGGGAGGAGAATGTAACAGAGAAAAGAGTGCGCATTTGCCTGCAGCAGGGAGATGCAGTGCTGCAGCAGTCAGTACCACTGCATGCACCAGCAGCTACAAACAGGCTGATAGCTTCAAATATAGGAGAGTTGAGGGAAGGAAAAAAAAGAAAAAAAAAAAAAAAAAAGAGAGTGAAAAAGATAGAAGACAGCATGAGCACTGTTTGTCTTGGCTGCCTAGCACACAATCCCCACCTGCATTTGATTCTGCTCAGACTCCGGACTCCTCCCTCACTTTGGAGCCATGGCAATACAGGAAAGCAGGAGGGGAAGGGAGACAGAATGCTTTGTTCTAACAGCCAGACCACTGTTTAACTTCTTCAGCCAAAAAACAAATATGAATATGGAAAGATTTTATGGTAAGATACATCAACAGACTGAAGTGGTTCTGAAAAATCCTGCAGTTGCTCATTCAAGGTTTTCAACCTGTGGACTTTTCTTATGATTAATCCCAGTGTTTGTTTTGTAGTAGTAGTACTAAGTATTTACCAAGTGATGTGAACCATCAGTTCTGCCATACAGAGCTCTATCTGCTGGGAAGATTTTCTGGTCTTCATAATCTGCATTTACGTTGAGCCCTTGCTGCTTTTTCAGTTTCACTATGGTTTGAAAATGAAACCCACAAAATAAACTCTCTGCTTACCAGCAATGAAGCCTGGGTGCAGTGTACTAGAAATACAGCAGCCTTAAACTTTTGAAAATGCACAGAGCAAGCAAAAATTCTATTGCAGACTATACTTTTGTAAAAATTAAATCACTCCTTTATTTACTTTAAAAATTTCTTTTATGTCAGTCTGCTTTTGCAAATATTCACCCTCCCAATGCAGAGCAAATTTTAGCAGTACAATTGTTATGCACAGTCTTTAAGTATGCTGAGTCTGGCAATATTCGCCCAAATGATGCCATGCAGAGCAGACAGAAAAACAGATATCTTCCTCCCTCATGCCATAAGAGATCTCAGAATGAAAAGTTTGGTTTTGGTCTGGGTTTTTTTATTTTTTTAATTTATTTTTTAATGGAGATGCCTCACATAAAAAGACATCAGAAATTAGAGGTAAAACTTGCAGGGCACCTGATGGTGCTGTGATGAGTACTTCTTGTGAACCAGAATGTCTCAGAAACTGGGGATAACTAGGTAATAACCAAGTGTCTCTCTGCATCCAAAGGCATCAATTCTCTGAAACATCCTAGATCTCTTCTAAAGCCTTCAGGATGGTAAACTAGTATCAACTTTTCATCTCACACACAGTAAAAACAGTGTTTCTAAAAAGATGAGCAAACAGAATTAGAAATGTGAAAACCACTGTTTTCATGAGTGATGAGATTTTGTACAAAAGTCTGTCACTGTAAAACCATGGCACCTAAAAGCACTTGCTTAAAAGTGTTGAAAGTGAATGTCCAAGTAGATATCCTAGTACAACTTTACAGGTATTCTGCGCATTACATATAGATTACTGACTTTTTTTTCATTAATTTATTTAGAATTGAGAAAGGGAACGACACTCTTTAGTGGAAGCTGCAGTGTTAAATTATAAACATTTGAAAATGGGGAAACACAAAAGTAAGATAAGTGTTAAATGAAAACAACAGCTAGAACAAAGGAAGAAGCACAAAGATCAGCTCAATATGCTTTGTTCATTCCCATCTTCTCCCCCTCATAGGCACAGGGGAGCGTGCAAATGGTGGGGATAGAAACCACAAACAAACAATCCTGATCCCTGAGTCACTCCTGAGTCTCACATGGAGGAATGCTGCTGAATATCACTACATGTACTGTATTGTTCTCCATAATGTAACAATGCTGATAGGGTTACTTTCCACTTAAATACCATGGTGGGACTTTTTTCTATATCATTTTAGTCCTCTCCAGCAAATGATCTTTGTGTAGGTATCAACATAGATTTTTGTTTTGGAACTAGTCATACTGATGTTTTCTGTCGTCAGCAGACAAGAGATGGGCAGCTAGGTTGTAGTCTACACAATTTATTTTAGATGTTTATTTTAGGATGAGATGCATCATGCTCTAGATATGACTTATTCTCTCCCCTGACCATTTAGTCTAGACTTACAGATCAGAGGTCAACACTTAAGAGTAAAATACCCAGAGAATCAACATGAATCACCCTCCATCTGGGTTGAAACCTTTGCCCTGCTGCAGTGAATAAGGTTCAGCCATTGACTTTGATGAAATCAGAATCTCACTTATCATTGTTCTGTCTATGTTTCAGCCACACTGTTGTACCATGCCATATCATAGTCAATAGGCCAAAAGACAACAACCTTTTGAGGCTGTGGGCATAGCCATTTCCAGTTTAGAAACTAAGCATGTTGTCCAAAGCCTAGTGGGACCAGGGATAAGCTGCTAGCAATAATAACTTGCCTCGGCTAAGGTAGTAGTTCCTACAGACCTGGAGCTGCAAAAAAGGCTAGAATTGAGTCAGTGCCCAGGTTAAGGCTGGTTACAGCTCCTAACAGCAATAATCCAAACCTTTACACCTCAGATGGAACTGCACATGCAGGGAGCATGCAGTACTCATCCCTTTTCCTCACTCCTACAGGAATATTCACCAACACAACTTTCTATTATCTGTAAGAATCTTGATTTTAGTAGTGCTGTAATTGGGACTTCTTAAAATCAGCAGTGAAAGAAGCAAATGTTATCTTTCAAAGCAGAACCATTTTTGTAACAGCCTTCCACAAAACAATGACGATGTATTATTTTCTCTTAAATAAAAAAAAATATTTCTTATTCTCTCCAGATTTCATTATCAAAGCTTATGTAGATGGGGGTTGAACATAAAAAATTTTCAAAAACTGTTCTCTAAGGAAAAAAACCTAAAGACAGTCTGAAGAAGAAAAAATGGTTTTCTAACAAAAAAGTTTGATGTACTATTCAGGAAAGAGAAGCTATAGGATCACAGTAAGAGACCATTTTCAAACAAAATTTCATTGCTTTTCACTCTGTTAATTATGCTTCAGATTGTCCTAGATGGTGCCAGAAGACATCTTAGAAGGTGAATAAATGATGATAATAACACCAGTTTGGTTTTGTGGAGTCTCTATATCTGGGTGGCACCTAAATGGAAGCATCTAAAGTGCCAGAAGCCAATTTGTGGCTTGGTTTTGGATTTATTTACAATTTGGTTTGGCTTTCAAACAGATCCAAGTATGATTTGGGGTAGAGTACAAGAACACAGAACCCTCTTGTTTCTGCGGGGTGGGCAAAGTTCATATTTCACCATCACTGATTCGTGGTTAGCCTCTTCTTTTGGCTATTAAATTTGATCAAGATTATAGAACTGTTGGTTGCTCAAAGGACTGCTTAATGATGCTCTGCATATGTAAACATCTAGGCTTATGCAACTGTAACTGCAGGATCAGGCCCAGAATTTGGATAGCCTTTAAGTACACACAGAACAGAATACAGTGACATTTATTAAAATACAAGACTGGTAGCTTAAGTAAGTGCTGACTGCCTTAACAAGGTCACCTGGGAGGAGTCATGCAAAATACCATTTTAAGTCTTCCACAACATAGTAGTTTCAGTGCACAGTTTTCTATCAAGAATTTGCAGGTAATGAAATCAGGAGAAAGTACTGACAGCTATATGAGCATTTAAGTGGTATGAATTTATAAGAGGCTTAAATAAGGAAAATTAGAATGGCATAACAGACAGTTTAGTGGTTTTGACAATGTTTAAAATATTAATAAGGTCCTTATGATTTATGAAATCCCTTAAGATGACTGTAGTATGAAAAGTGACATGATAACAACATGCCTGGTTCTAGGGTTTCTTTATGCTGGAAGCCATACATGTAGGGGCACATACCAACTTTCTAAAATGTAACTAGGTCAAGTTGCACAATTCTCAGAAGAGAAGAGAAGGTAGTTATTGTTTATTGTACTTAGATCTGTGCTGATTGTCTTTGTGCAGCACCTTCTATGTTGCTACTTAGACAGAAAATGGGGACTCCAAGAGGTCTGTCTAGCCCCAGTACAGGCATCAGAGCTTGGCAAGACCCTGAACTTTGGCACTTTTCTTTCATTTTAAAATACGTTTGTAGATATAAGAGTGCATCATATGTCTTAACACCTGTACACACACAACATACTGAATATTCATAGTCTCAAGTTTCCCAGATACTCTTTTTTCTTAAGGACAATCACAGCATTTTAGAAGAAACCATGTTTCAAAGAGGGACCACAGAGATTATTAAGGGAGAGAGGATGCATCTTGTGCTAAGAAAATAGAAATTAGCATGTTCAGCCTCATAAAGAAAAGGCAGAGAAAAGGTATTCTGGTCCTATATAACTATGTCCATAGAGCATAAGATCAAATTGTAATAAACTGGCAATGGATTAATGTAGTTAAAGCTAGAAAGGTTTTAGCTGTCTGAACAGTGAAATTCTGTAAGCTGCTTCCATATGAGGCCTGTGGTGACAGGATGCCTTAAAAGGCTTTCAGATGGATTTCAAGAGGATTAGGGAAGGGGCTGATGAATTTATAGAGAAAAATTTCCAGAAAACATGTTTCTGATGCCATCTGTAGGTATCCACTGTATTGGTACAGGCAAAGGAGTTTGAAAGGGGAATGTATCTCTGTAGTGTATTTATACCAAATTAACTTAAAGCTTTCATACCTTATGGTAACCATAAAGAATTATTTGCTCTCCTGCCCTTGTTTCTGATATTTTCCTCCATCCACTGAACAACTGGAGACTTGCACTAAGAGATGCAGGTACACTGATATTTCATACCATTACATTCCCCTGACTGTCTAATTGGCACATCACACTGGCACTCACAAAACAGCACAGATTTTTCCTTCAGGTCATACTGGCAGGTACCCTACTGGGTTTCCCTCTTTCCTCAGTAGCAAAGGTTGTTAGTCACCTTTTTTTGTTATCTGGGAGTTGCATTTCACGCACAATCTCATTTTGCAATGCCCTTGATCTCTCCTGTTTTGCTCCAATAGCATGGCTTTTGACCTTCCACTATAAACTCTGTTTTTAGAGGTGAATTTAAGTATTTTGTGTGCTATGATTACAGTAACAGAGAGTCTGTACATTCCTGAATGAGACATCTGTCTCATGGTTGCAACTGTGGGAGGTTAGCCTCAGAGGCAGTAGGTTGCTCTTTGCAGCCTAATGTTCCTGAATACCATTAAAAACTTACAAAAGACCCACATATGCATGAACACAGGGACTGGAAAAAAGTCAACAGACAAGTCTTTTTGGCTTGGGTGGCATTCAGTAATTGCATTTGAGAAAGCAGCTGAAAACAGGTTTAGTGTGGATTCATCTGAAGTAAATAGAATGTCCGGTTCTTTCTTCATTTTGGCCCGTCTGAGGTCAGTTTTCATCCCCGACATTTCAGGGCCTCAGCTCTAAAATGCACATTAAAGGAGATAAATTAGCTATCTGGCAGACAAGAAATACAACAAGTGGAACAGTGATAGGAAGTAGAAAAAAGCAAGAGAAGTCTGGTTTGGGAAGAGAAGACAATGAGGTTGGAACTGCAGTCCCTGAGAAATGGAAAGCCTAGGAGGATCCTGGCATTTTGTTATGTGCCTCTACTACACAACAGGCATATCATCTCTGTGGCTTCTGGATCTTCAAAGAACCAGAGTAGTTGCAGCTAGTTCAGAGATATGCTTTGAGACGGGTATATGCAAATACACAGTAAATGCTAAATAAACACCTTTTCTTTTTTTCTCTTCAGAGACAGTACTCAAGAATGTCTGGTACTCTGGAGATGTATCACACCTGAATGATTTCTGCTGCACATGCATATGCTTCTTTGGCATGAGAAATTGCTGAAGCCCTGGATAAGCAGTATGAGGTTTTACGTCTCTGTAACAGCATGATGCTATTGCCATCACTAAACCATCCTTGGAGCTGCCATAATATATACAATGGTGCCTTCTCCTTCAAAGCACCATCCTGTCATCCTTGTCTTTAGATGAGGAAGATTGGGTTGGGTGCAGTAGTCAGTGCTTCCTTTTTGCTTCCCATTTGAACTTAAAAACCAACACGATGTCTACATAACTGCACCACAGAAAGAAACATCTAGAATTTATTAATGGGGAAAGAAAAAAGAAAGCAAAAGCTTCCTCAGGTATTAAAGTGAAAATAGGATAAATGCTAATTTGGGTACTGCTTTTTAATGACTGAATAAATAGCAGAAATAAGGCAGTTCCAAAGTTTATCAGATGACTGTATTCATTTGCTCTAAATATTGTATTTAGTGATTTGTGCTGATTCTTCAGTTTGTGGGATTAGTTACAGTTCACTGTAAGTTCTAACTGTATTTCCATGTATTGTGTTAAGACCTGATTCAAGAGTAGTTTTATTTGATAAAAAACAGATGTTCTTAAAAGAGACTCTCTCCTTCACAGTAAAAAACATTATTCTTAGCAATTGTATGTACCTTACAAAATTAATAAGCACAGCATCTCCCTGCGTGACATATGACATTATTATATTTTTCCCTGTTGAGGGACTTATAAGCCGCTGGGGTCACGACCTCTGTGCCTTATGAGAAATGGAGAAGCACATGGTTCTAATTTTATCTTCAACCCTGCCCTGCTGCTGACATGTATGTTTACAACACGGTTCATCTGTTGACCCTTCACTCACATTTAAAATATTAGCTAACATTTTTCAGTCCCACTCACAACGGTGCATGGTGATTAGCTGTTTTCTTTATTGCCTTTTGACATGCACATCTTATCCAAAAGCCCTTGACTGGTTTTCTAATTTGAAAATAGCATCAGCCACAGAACCAACTCCAGTTTGTCTGAACACCTCTGCTCTTGTTATGACACAGGGCATATCTTGAAATACACAATACATTTCAGATCTTGAAATACACAATATCACCCCGCTCACAGAGAAGACGGGAAACATCCTGCAGTGGTTAGAGATATCCCTGAGGAGCTGCCTGGCTCAAACCCTGTTCTTGGCTGCCCTTCAGTCCCAAGTCAAAGCGAGTTAGGGTGAGCTCAGACTGACATGTGACCTGGGGGACAGTCTGTCCCCCAAGCTCCTGTGCACAAGGCTCCCTGGAGACAGTGGCTGGATCCCACTATGAGCAATTTAGGAGGAAAACCCTTCTAGAGAAGCCAGCACTTTCCCTGGTTTGTGTTGGCTGTTGAAAGAACATACACTCACTTTTCAGCATGAAGGGAAAGAAAATGCAACCAGATAAGGCTGACTATTTGAAGGGGTGGCCTAGAAAATGAGAAAGCTGGTTATCCTCCACTCTGTTTTCCCTTACATCAGGAAGAAGATGAAGGAAAAAGGAAAGGGGGGAGGGGGGGCAGGGGCAGGGAAATCTTATTTTATTTTCTTTTTAAAGGGAAAATTTTTACCAGGAAAAATAATAAGTATTTTAAATCAAAATGGCATAAAAAAATTAGAAAGATATCATTAGCAATCTAAACTCTTTAAGGTTTTTTTCTTATTTTAAACTATATTTTAAATCTTAATAATTTGCATTGACAACTTATAATGTGCTCTGGTAACATGAGTTAGAAAATAATATAGAGCACTCTAACTTATATAAAGCAAAATTATTTACTTGGTTATTTTCACCATACTGTATTAAATACCATATTAAATGAGCTTGTATAAATTTATGCCTTAACTTAAACTGCATAATAGGGCATCACATTCATCACTTGCTCAGTTCAAAATATTTTCATAATTGTGAAGCTCAGCACTCTCAGTTTCCCAATAATCTGTTGTCCCAGTAGGTATTTCCAATGTGTTTATTGATGTATTTGGCTTCCCATAAAAATTCTGTAAATAATTTCCAGGCCTGAAATGTAGCAAGTATATTATACTGTTAAAGAGACCTTCAGAAGTGTTAATGCCTTATTTTTAGGGAGTGAGAACAGGGTCTCTTTTCAGTAGTTGTTATGGGAAGTAATTTCAATGAAAACTGAGCAGATTCAGGATTACCCTGTTTCTTGGACGAAGGGATATAGATATGGCAGCTGTAAATAAGGTTCTGAGAACATCTAGTTCCTGCAGGTTTCAGTCATCACTTATAAGTCCTCAAAAACCTTGAGAAGGGACGAATAACAAGATAGGGAAGGGACAGAGAGAAAAAAACTTCAGAAAACCATAGGCTAGAGCCATTGATTTGTACTGTGAAAGAATCAGCAGAGAATGCTGAAGATGCTGTCTTCACCCTAATGAGAGCAGAAGTACACCTAGACACCACACATTGTTATGTACAGCTACAATCTCATGATAACTGCAGAGAGCTTCCTTTTCTATATATTTGGGTTATCCCATGTACACCATGGCTGCAATTTGCCTATATATACATACAAATATCCACATGTATATTTGTTTAATAGCAACCAATGTACTCCCAAGCTATCCTGTAAGAGTCCAATCCATAAATAATCCAATTGAAGTGTTGAAGTCATTGCTGTTCAGAGTGAGTAGATAATAGCTGGAGAACCAGACCTAAAATTGTCTTACTTTGTCACTCCTGTAATTCCTTTCATCTTTGTTGGGGTTTGGGTTTTTTTGTTTTGTTTTTTTTTTTTTTTTTTTTTGGTTGTTGTTGTTGTTTCTTTCCCTCTTTCTTGATGGCTACTGTTGCCAGAACAGCAGATATCGGCCAAGAGGCTCCAATTGCCAGAACAGCAGATATTGGCCAAGAGACTTGGCAAACCTGTGTCTCAGGAGCTGATGCCAATGGCATTTGGGGGAGCAGCACTGGTGTTCAGCATATTTGGCTTTTTTCCTTTGAGTAATGAAGACATCATACTGCTTCTGCCCTCCCATCCCCATAACCTCTGATCCTGGATGTGGAGTCTCTGGGCATGAAACATGGAACCTCTCAGGGCTGCATACAATCAATCAAAGCCAATGTCACCAGGGAGGCTGTTACTTGCCATGTTGGCAATTCACTAATCGCTTCCATTATCACCCCAGCAAGGAGGACAGATGAACATAGCACTCCTTAGTTGGCTGCAAAATGTGAACAATTTCCACATGCAGATATTTCAGAAAACTTCTACCATAACCCATCTTTTCTTGTTTTCATCTTTGCCTTATGTAGAATTTAAAATTGCATTATTAGCATTTTGGATCTGTGCCAGATAGGCATGACATAGCCACATTTTTCCCTTCAATAGTTGGGTGCAACTCAGCTTTTGAGGAGAAAAAAACAATCCATAAATTCACCCGCTCGGAATTACACTGTAATTTATTATTCTATCACTGTAGGAGGCTTGATTTCCTGCCTTAATTTCCACCAATACACAATAATGCAAGTAGAGTACTTGAAGCTTTCCTAATGCCTGCTTGCTCACAATTCCTGTAATCTCACAATAATGAACAGCAGATAGATTTGTTGCATAATACTATTAATCTTTGTCAAATAATTAAAATATGACCATATGAGTATACATTACATGCCTAAAGAATAGGATCAGTAGCAGTAAGGCACAGTGATCACACAGCACTTGCATCAAAGCCTTTCATATTCTACCTTCTGAACAATTTCTGAGCCTGCCAGGGAGCTACTCATATTCCATGAATAAAGAAAAAGACACAGATTTTTTTCCAAGTGACAACTTTTCCAACATGACAATGAATGATGTAGGACAAGAAAGAAAATCTAGTATGTCTCAGGTCTCAGTCCTTCGTTCTTTGCTTTCTGTCACTCCACTCCCATAGTCATAATTTAACAGATGTTTTACTCTTCAGGTAACTGTTTACAATGCTGAAGCTACTTCCGAGAGTGGGAATATACAGCTTTAACCTACGGAAAACAGGTAGAAAAACTACACTGACAGATCCTTCTACTAAGGCCTTTCTTTATGTCAGAAGAGGTCTTTGCTCTGGTTCTTTTACAAATCTGTATTTTTGGTAACTGGAAGAAGAACAGGTTCTCAACCTTCTCATAGTAACGTGAGCATACAAGTCACCACAAAGGGCCCTGAAAGATAACTGAGTGCTTTTATGGATACCTAAAATACAGAAGGAAAGGCTAATGTTCATGAATGCGAACACTTCTCTTCCATGAACAAGGTTACCACAATCAGTGGAGTTTGCAAAATGTCACAGAGACTTGCCTGCATAAACTGAGTAAAAACATTACGCACTATAAAATCCAATACAAACTACTTCCTATAAATAAAATTTTGTCACTTTTGAAATAAATATTGTAAAGAAAAATACCCATTTTTTGCTTTAAAAGAAATCTACCTGCTTATATCCACCAACTCTTTAGGATATGGAGTGTTTCTATCTTTGTAGTCATGTGAACCAACTCCCAGACAAAAAAAGGTCTGCGTACAGAGCATCTCTCCACTCAAACCTTCACTTCCCTAATGCTGAAGAGCATTACTAAGCATTATGTATCACTGTTGATGCATGAATTAATTTCTGTTACCCTCTGCCACATATGTGATTAGGAAATGTGATTAGTAAAACACATGAGAAACCACGTTTTGCTCACTACTTGTGTCAGCTTCATGGCTTCAGGGCTTCTGTGGACCAAGTTTATTGGGAATACACTGTAAATGGTAGTGCTGTCACAAGCAAAGCAATCTGCAAGAGCATTCTTTGTGGTCACATTGGCTAAGGCCCAGTATATCCAGAAATAAAAACTCAGGTGGGGCTTTTTCATCTTATGTCTTTATGCTGATTGCATTTCCTTGTTGCCTGCCTCTGGTGTACAAATGAACACTAACTTACAGTTCCTCACACAGATTTTCTTGTACATAGTATATCCCCAGTTACATCTGATTTGAATTCAACACCATATGCTTCAAGCCTGAGGCTTAATCCATTAAAGCAGTTCTTTTTGATTTTAGGTTGGTAAACCCAAACCAGACCTGCAGGCACTTCTTTGAATAAGCTCTCAAAACAGAGTCCAAGAGCAGTAGTGGGAAGTCAGATGCAAGGGTGGATTGCTGGGTGCTACAGGGCATTCTGCCAGCAGGAGGGGATATGGGCTTCAGTGACAACCTCAATCATGAGGCAACAGCAGCATCAACACCGCCACAGGCTCTGGCTGGGAAGTGTACACTTGTCTTCTATACTCATAGGGAGATTACTGAACAATTCAGTGTCAGTTACTGTAGTAACACATACAAGATCAGATCTTCAGTGGTGATCAGTGTAACTCCTCATTAGGCTGATATAAAAGGGGTTCAGACTCATCTTTCTGTTTTTCATATTCTCTTGTGCGCTACTCATTGATAGAAATGTCCTCTCTGTTCTCACTACCAGTCAGGAAGAGGATGCAAAAAGACTTCTAAAAGTTGCTGACCTACTTAATTTTTTCTTAGCCATGGCTGAAAACCCTGAGGTACTGAGATGAGGTCAATATAAATACCAGAGGTTCAGGCACACTGCTACAACACATTCAAGAGCACTCAAATGTAACTCTCCAGAACAATCAAACTTGATTATTTCTGATTCCTCTGACACATGGGGCATCATCACCATCAGTTCAGCTCTTTGGATCTTACAAACTCACTGTTCCTCCTCTCCATGCCTGCTTTCCAACTTATCCTTTGTCTGGGACAGGATCCTTTCTTAAAACTTTTTGTAAAAGAAAGGTCTTGAGATACTACTATAATTCAGATATTATGGTTACTATTAATAATAACAAAACCAATAAGAATAGGCATATACGTCACATTAATATTAGAAGTGCTGTGTTGACAGTTTCACTTATGCAGAGGTAAACACTACGTTCAAAAACATAAAAAGCAAGAGAAAGTTAAGTATATGCTGACTTACAAGGAGCTTGCTTGAAAAGTTAAAGCACTACAGAAGACATAGCAAATACTTCGGATACTACGTACACACAGACTTATGCACAGATACACTTTACCCATTTTTTGTGTGATGGATTTTCACACAAATTCTTTGCTGAAATTCAGAAAACCATCAAGTTTTCCATTTAGTCAGATAAAACTGTTACAAAACATTAACACTACTGAGGGTGGCTTGAGCAGAGAAAGGAACTCAACAAAGTGAAAAAGTACTTTCAGATTCTAACTGCAGCAGATGTTTTGGTCATTTCTAGCTGGCTGTGAAGTTAGAGCACCAGAACTGTGGTTTTGCCTGTGGTTCAAGTGTTGGCTGCATTTATGCTGGGGAAGTTAAAAAAAAAAAAAGGATGCTTGCATGCAGGACCTGGCATGCATTGTTTATAAAAACCCCAACAAATCAAAACAAAACCCCAAACCGTGGCTGTCTTCAATTATTTTCCATTACAGCGTTGTCTGTGTATAATTGCTCCATGTTTTCCGTTAAGGAGTGCCAAATGAATGAGTATGTTAGAGTATAGGATGTACAGATTCCACTGGTAATGCTGTCCTGTATCAGTAAATAACATGAAACAGAATCTCCCTTGACCTGTGTGACTTTTTCATACAATTAATGTGCATTTTTCAAGTGTTCAACATTATTTACTATATCCTTCATCAACAGTTGAGATTGAGTCCAGGCAATGGAAATTTAGACAGTGATTCCAAAGAGATCTTAACTGGGGCAAAATGGTCAAATGCCTTGTAAATGGGCTGTTGCCAGAATGCGCAGTCAGAGTTTTGGGGTTTGTTTTTAAAGTCCGAGGGAAATACACACTGCATAGGTCTTTTCTGTGCATTAAATTAAAGGGCTTCTACGTGTTTCCACAGATTTGAAGATCAGCCCCCAAATATCATTTTGGTTGCTTCCCTAAATCAACATTTTTATCATTAGTCTTTCTGTAAAGGGCTTTGTCTGCTTCTATATCCCAGCTACTTGGGTCAGACTCATAAGGCTGGGGTCAACAGGAGTCCCCAGGAGCTGGTACTTAGGAATTCCTAGCACCCCCTCATCCAAGAAGGGTTTGGGCATACTTTCCCAAAATCAGAAGGCATATGGCAACAATGCACACCAGGAAGCATATTGTGTCAAATATGATGCAGGGTAATCCTATGATGGAAGAATCCAGAAGATATATTTTTATTTGCTATCTGCTAACATCCTTCTGCACAGAGCTGAGCCTGGGCTCAGCTCAACTACAGTGAAGTTTTCTTTTAATATTTATTTTTTATTTCATGTAATGTTTATCTTACTTTTTAATTTGAGTTATATTTTATTTTAGGTGTATTTTTATGTTTGTCAATTTAATAGATTTTATTTACATGTATGAATATATTTACATATGTATTTATTTTGAAATAGTGATTTATTTTTTTATTTATTTTTAATTTTTATATTTATGTTTAATGAGATTGTCAAGCAATGGAACGGGCTGCCTAGGGAAGTGGTTGAGGCACCATTCCTGGAGGTATTTAAAAGACATATAGATGTGGCAGTTAGGGGGATGGTTTAGTGGTGGACTTGGCAGTGTTGGGTATATGGTTTGACTTGATGATCTTAAAGGTCTTTTCCAACCTAAACACAACTCTATGATTCTAATATCAATACTTATTACACCTATAAACAGAAAATATAGTGCACAGCCCAGAATAATAACAATGTACAGGAGAAGTTAATATACCTGACCTATAACAATACTTGTGTGACTACTTCTGCCTCAGTAAGCAAATTGGTTAGGTCTGGCAGTTCATAAATAATTTTTAATTACAGACTGGAAACAGCACAATCATACCTTAACTGCAACACACCAATACCCTTCCCCTATTACTCTGACCAAGCTATTGAGATATATATGGCTAAACAAAATAAATCTAGGATCCATGATAAAATAAATTATTAAGATTGTATTACTGCATTACTTCCTTTCCCTCAGCTGTGCACAACCCCCCTCAGCAGTGTTGGTTCTAACTCAAGACTGCACACTCGAGGGTATAGCCAGCTGTGCTGCGAGATGGGAAATTTGAGCGTATGCACACGCTAAAATTAAACTCAACAGCAGAGAAAATGAAACAAAGCTTCTCATGTAAAAGAAAACAATGTCACAGTATTTTACATTAATGAGGGAACGATGCCCAGATGCAGACTGATACTCTGTCGCAGAAACATCTGCAGAAGCCTTGAGAAGGTGGAGTTATGATTTGTTATGGAAAAATACTCAACTGCCATCTGAGCTATTCTTAATCAAACTTGACAGAAGACGTGTGCACTGACACTACTAGGACATTCAGAAACTAGAGCTGGATCAGCTTCCTAATGGAGCAAGAGAGAAATATATCAACTGTTAAAGAGGCCGAATTTTCACTGGAATTGTTTTAAAAAACGCGATGTGATGGTGAACAGCAACAACAGCACATGTTGAATGGAATACATTTTAAGTACAACTGCTAATTCTTAGTTGAGGGGGAAAATACAAAATACACAGTTTATAACCTAGTGGTATGTCTGTAGCTGAATATTTGGTTAAAAAAAGTAATTGGCTATTTGTTCAGACTACTTTGAACAAACAAATACTTACACTGAAAGCAAAAAGCCATTGTGTTATTGGAATTTCTTCATGTACAACAGCTTTCTGTGTGCTATGGGCTTTGAGCTTCTTCAGGCAGGACAGCTGCCTTCTGTGACTTAAAGTAACTCCTAATGTAATGGGTCGTGATGCTGACTGCATTCTAGAGAAAAGAAACCTACTCCTCTTATCTTCCCCCTGTCCACCTCATTCGTTCTCCCCCCCCAAAAAAGGGGAAAAAAAGCCCCAAACCACCTATATATATATATTAATATTTTATTACAAGGATCTGCTTCAAAACTACACTGCAGTATAAAACCAAGTCCTACTCTCAAGTGCATTTCACATACAGCTTGAATCTAGTTAGCAGCTAAAAACACATTCCTTAAATATTTTCCTTGCCAGAAAGAAGATACCTGCAGTACCAACTTCTCTAGTATACCATGATAGAGTATCCTTTACCAGAACTTTTAAATTAAGCAGCTTATTCTGTGAGCAACCTTACAAACTACAGAGGAAAACTGCCGGTACTGCTCAGCATTTTGGGTTGCACACAAGGATACAGTTTTAGAAAGCCAACTTTGAAACTGGCCAACTGGCCGAATTGTATTTTTTTTTTGTTGGGGCGGGGATGGGAATCATTAGATTCTCTCCTCTGATGCGCATACATAAACCTCAAACTTTTCCCATGGAAGACAACAGTGAGGGTTGGCACATGGGCTCAGCTGGGTGGGGACCAGAAGACCCCTTGCAGGTCTTTGGGAATATCTCACTGTCAGCCAAATGTTCTGTAGCTTTGGTTGATCGGTGATAGATGCTAACGCTTGCACAATCTTGCCGTAATTCCTACTGGGAAAGGGGCAAGAGTAAAATCCTGGTCTGACTGAGGTTAAAGGAATTTTTTCCCATCATCTTAATTAATTTACATTTGTGCCTTACAGTTTTTCCCAAAATGGGCATAACAGAAATGAAAGGTATGAAAGTGTGAGCAGCACATTCTGCAAAGCAGCATCTGGAAACTGACTGAAATGCAGAAGCTGATTCCATACACAGCATTCCCTGCCATGTCTAAGCTCAAACTTGGGCTTCAGGATAGGTGACTGGAAAATAAGAAATAAGGAATTTTGTAATCTACTGTGACCTAAAGACACCTGAAGTCACTGAAGAGCAAGAGAAAAAGCCCTGAGTTTCTCATGGTAGGTAAGAAATGAGGCAAGTAAAACACATTTCCTTTTACCCCAGTGTAGCAGTGCCTTTCCATGTCATTTCTAACATGTGCAACTGGGAAGCAATCATTTTCTATAGCTCACTTTTTCAGCAGCTGTTAGGACATCTGGATAGAAATCCATCTGGTGCTTAGTGAAACAATTGCCACCATAAACCTTGGGATTCCCCTTCCTTTTGCACAGTTACATGAGAAAGCAGCAGGGCTCTGAAGTTCTTCTTCCAGGATGGAAAGTGCAGAACTGTGATGAGGAGGCTGCTTTCAACATGGAGCTTCAGATACTAACAGAGAAATTCCTAATTCTCTGCAGTCTCAGGGACAAGCTTGACTAGGTACTGCCTCCACCTCAAGTCCTCCAGAAAGACAGCAGCATCTCCTAACAACTGTAGAGTTTGATTTCATCTCATCACATCCTTTCCTGGGTATTTTTCCATTAGGGGTTTGCACAGAGCCCGTAGGATTAGGGAAGAGACAGATCTGAGTCTGTCATATTGCGGTTCTGTTTTCAATGGTGATATATATTGTGCTCTGTGTTGAATTAAAACTACAATAAAAGTCCTCTCACTTGTTACTGTATTTATGTAATGTTCAAATTAGATGGGAACAGTTATTTGAAGGAAACTAGTCCAATGCATATCAAAAAACACATCAGGTTTTAATATAGAAGCTATTTACTAATACACTGCATGGTTGAGCAGTGAAATTCAACCAGATCTGTATTACTCAGTGTCAGACACTGGCAAAACTGGCCCTTCTGACTATCACCTCCCCAGCGTCCAGGAGAGCAGCAAGAGTCCATATAAATGCACAGTGTGAAAGTCTAGGCAGGATGACAGCTTAGTATGGTTTTGGGCTTCAAATGATCAGTCAACTGCCTTCACATTCATGATGGAAGTCCTGGCACCAGAGAGGTGAAATGTTAGGAAGAGTCTGGGCTATACAGGAATTACAGATGTGTTTTACTAGAAGAAGAAACATCTGAAATCTGGAAGGAGAATTCCAATTCAGGTTCCTCTGCAGTTTCATATTAATGGATGCAGGACTGACTTGAGAAAGAGGCATGGTTAGAAGATATACTGAGGAATTTACAGGTTCCTTGAAATATTCTGGCTCTTAATTTTCTGTATATGTGTAGCCTGGCCTATATAACTTGTGTGGGGTCCGGAGTCCCAGGTAGTTGATTGCTACAAGGAATGCTGATAAGACAGGATCTGTTGATCAGGTTTTTTAGTTTAGCTACGGTAAATAACTGGACTTGGGTACACATGGTGGATAATGTGGAAGAATAAGTAAGTCTGATGTGTATCCTGAGGGGATTTGATTCCTGGTGAGAATAGCCAATGATTTGAATTGTATGATGTTAATTGCTATATAATACAGTATACTATCATCACTATGGTTACTATATGCCATACCATTAATATTATGGTAAAAATTGCCCAGTTCAATGAAGAATCAATTTTGATGAAACTGGGTAAAATGTTGAGATGATAGAACTAGAATTCGCTTCAGCATGCCAACACCACACACCATCTCTCCTGCCCTGAAGGACTACTATGATAGATGGAGCCCAAAGCCACAGACTAAGCAGAATCATAGAATGGTTTGGGTAGGAAAGGACCTTAAGATTATCTCGTTCCAACCCCTTGCCATGCGTGGGGATACCTCAGTCTCGACCATGTCATCCAAGGCCCTGTCCAACCTGGCATCGAACACTGCCAGGGATGGGGCATTCACAACTTCCTTGGACAGCCTTTTCCAGTGCCTCACCTCACTCACAGTGAAGGGCTTCTTTCTTACATCAAACTTGAACTTCCTCTTTTAAAGTTTAATCCATTACCCCTTCATCCTGTTGCTACAGTCCTTGACAAAGAGTCCCTCTCCAGCATCCTTGTAGGTCCCCTTCAGATACTGGAAAGCTGCTATGAGGTCTCCACAGAGCCTTCTCTTCTCCAGGCCAAACAGCACCAATTTTCTCAGCCTGTCTTTGTGTGGGAGGTGGTCTAGCCCCTTTACGATCCTTGTGCTCCTTCTCTGGATTTACCCCAACATCTTCAAGTCCTTCTTAGGTTAATTGAGGGACAGTCTATAGACTAAGGGAATGATACCAGTGTGTACATATACCAAAAGTCAGGAAAGGATGTGTTGAAAGTGTGGGAACTGAGCATGAAGTAAATGGTATAGAATAAGGGATGGATATTGTTCTGGTTTCAGCTGGGATAGAGTTAATTTTCTTTCTGGTACAGTGCTGTGTTTTGGATCTGGAGTAAGAATAATGCTGACTGATAACACACTGATGTTTTAGTTGTTGCTAAACAGTGCTTACACTAAGTCAAGAATTTTTCAGCTTGTCACACTGCTCCACCAGAAAGTAGGCTGGTGAGCAGAAGCAGCTGGGAGGAGACACAGCCAGTATAGCTGTCTGAAACTGCACAGAAGGATATTGCATACCACATGACACTATACTCAATAGAAAAAAAATGGAAAGCTGGCCAGGGGCCCCTATTTGGGATCTGGCTGGGTATCAGTTGGTGGGTAGTGAGCAACTGCATTGTGCATCACTTGTTTTGAATATTCTAATTATTTTATCATTATTAATATTATTCCCTTATGTTTCTGTCCTATTAAACTGTCTTTAGCTCAACACATTTAGCATTTTTTTCCCCAATTCTCTCCCCCATCCCATGGTGGGAGAGGGGAAAGTTAGTGAGTGGCTATGTGGTGTTTAGCTACCTGCTGGATTAAATCATGACACTGGCCTACATAATTTGGAGGGGTCCAGCTACAAGGGATGCTGGTAACACAGGATCTGTTAATCAGGCTTTGAGTTCAGCTACATTAAACAACTTCCTATTTTAAGCAAAAAACAGATCTGCTACTCTTTCTGAAGAGCGATATGGATTGCATTGTGTACACACACTGTGTTTGCACTGCATGCACAGAAGGTATGTAGTTTTAAAAAATTATCCTTCATACTTACCTAGTATCTATTACAATAGTTTTTGATGTTTAAATTGGTACTAAATCATCTTTCAATAATGAGCTGTTCACTACTAGTGGTGAAAATCAGAAATACTAATTGCAATTGAAAATAAAAGATGACATGGGAAAAATCATAAAGTTTGAAACTGGAACTTAACTGCAAAAATTAGGAACACATGAACTGGAGCTTTGGTTCAACTGTACAGAAGATGGTCAAAGACAAAGTTTATGTGGGCATTTATGAAGACTTGTGGGGACTGGTGCACTTGTAAAGTTGGAAGAGAACTTCAGTATGTTATCAACATATATATATTCAGCTTAAGCAGTAAGAACTCCAACCTGAACAAGCCTTTTGGCAGACCAACACTGGCATGGTTTTGTTTTTAGAAAGAGACAATTAAAACAAGCACTGCCCTGGACTACATTCTGCCCTGAAGCTCTGACTGAATTAATTTATTATGTTAAGTTGTTTATCAGGACCTTGTCCATAGAATCATTTGCTAAACTAACAGGTCAAACAGAACAGACTGCATTAAAATGTTGTGTGTCAGGGTAAAATTAACTCCAAAGTACTACACTCTTGAGCCCAAATCCCACACTTACGTACTGTGGATTTACGCCAGTGTAAATGGGAGAAGAATGTGGCCCCTGACCTTTTCCAAGCAGGTCATTATAGCTGAAATAGTAACTGATCTTAGAAAAACATTTTTGCTGCAAGGTATTTATTTCTGTATAAAGGTTTATGGAACATCATATTCTTTGCCCTTTAAGACTGATACTCACATATGTAAACATCACTGGGCTTGGTGTGCCATAGCTTAATCCATCCTCTCTAAATCTGGCTAAAACAATGGAAATATCTTCTGAAACCATTGTGGGTTATACCCAATATAGTTAAAAACATCTGACTGCAACCGCAAATATGCTGGTATTTGGTTGTGCTATAAAAACATTTTTATGTCAAATACAACTGGGACTAATACAGTAAACTACAAGCACAGTTAACCCTTGGAATGAACCACAGTTAAACTCTTGAAGATTAAGGTAGTCTGCATTGGTTGCATTTTCTTATGAATTTAGGGTATAAAACCTAATTACTAGTACTAATAGAGTAATTGATATTTACATAGCACCTTCCATACTATATTATAAACACACCAATGATGTTATAAACTCCTGTAGCTACCATGTATGGACCTGATCATGTCCTGTGTGCTTGAAGAAAATCCCCTGGAATGCTCAAAAGCTACTTCTGCTAAGTGAATAAATTGTGGCTCCTCTCCCCTCCACACCTACATGTACTCACATGCATACACACACAAGGACCATTTTTCATGGTTTAAGCCCAGTCAGCCATGCAGTCTCTCTGTCACTCCCCCACTTTCTTCCTCCCCCACTCCCGGAGGGATGGGGAGGAGAATCAAAAGAATGTAGCTCCCATGGGTTGAGATAAGAACAGTCCAGTAACTAAGGTATAA
>JASSUY010049799.1:0-21541 GCA_032466535.1 Forpus xanthops
CAGAGGGACCTTGACACACTTGTGAGGTGGGCTGATGCCAACCTCATGAAGTTTAACCATGTCAAGTGCAAGGTCCTGCACTTGGGTAGGATCAATGCCAGGCACAGCTACAGGTTGGGCAGAGAAGAGATCGAGAGCAACCTGAGAAGAAGGACATGGGGCTTTTGGTTGATGAGAAAATTACACTAGCTAGCAGAGCGCACTCACAGCCCAGAAAGCCAACCATAACCTGGGCTGCATCAAGAAGAGCGTGACCAGCAGGTCGAAGGAGGTGATCCTGCCCCTCTACTCTGCTCTTGTGAGACCTCATTTGGGGTACTGTGTTCAGTTCTGGTGTCCTCAACATAAAAAGGGCATGGAACTTTTAGAACAAGTGCAGAGGAGGTCCACAAGGATGATTAGTGGACTAGAGTACCTTTCATATGAAGATAGACTGAGAAAGTTGGGGCTGTTCAGCCTGGAGAAGAGAAGGCTGCGTGGGGACCTCATAGCAACCTTCCAGTATCTGAAGGGGCCTATAGGAATGCTGAGGAGGGACTTCATTAGGGACTATAGTGATAGGACAAGGGGTAATGTGTTCAAACTTAAACAGGGGAAGTTTAGATTGGATGTGAGGAAGAAAATCTTTGCTGTAAGGGTGGTGAGGCACTGGAATGGGTTGCCCAGGGAAATTGTAAATGCTCCATTGCTGACGGTGTTCAAGGCCGTGTTGTACGTAGCCTTGGGTGACATGGTTTAGTGGGAGATGTCCCTGCCCATGGCAGGGGGGTTGGAACTAGATGATCTTAAGGTCTTTTCCAACCTTAACTACTCTATGATTCTATAATTCTATTGGGCATGAATTCCATTTTAATCTTAAAGCTTATCTAGACAACAAGCTTCAAGGCTATTATGCTCTCCACAGCCAAGCAGGAAAGAAACAGAAAATGAGGTTAAGTGAAAATGATGATGCAGTACTACTAATTAATTGAGAAGAGTTCCAAAGCTATAGCAACATATAGAGCACAGACTTTGAATGGAAAAATACTTAGCACTTTTTCTCTCTTTATTTTCTCTATCAACAAATATCCTTTATCAAAACTCTAAACCATCTGGGCTAGTCTTCTTTGCTCAGTTATACACTTTAAAACAGGGGAAGATTTAGAACTGAAATTGGCTTAAAATGCAGGACTTGCATTCTATCTTGGAATCAAAGGTCAGACTACGAGCAAACAGATCTTTTTTTCTGCCTTTTCCCTTTATTCTGGTAGCTAGAGTAGATTGTGCTGGAAAATATCTTGTCTAATCATAATGCTTAGACTAATTTTGTTCAAACTTCTTGGAGGGAAAATGAACAACTACTGCTATTCTAGCACTCTTGTAATAAACCATATATCAAATCATATTTTCTGGGAACTTTTAAAAGGCTTATTCATTAGTACAACTAGCTGGAGCTTTCAGTGACTTGCAAATATATATATATATATATGCATACATATATTTGATAATCTGTTAATAAGGAATCAGAGAACTCATGCCAGAGGGAGTCAAAACAGAATTCACAAGGAACTGGGGTAACTAGAGTCAAAAGGAGAGTCCTTGAAATATCATAGCAGTCTTATACCTGCATGTGGCAGCATCAGAACGCCAAACAAACATCAGGAAAGTAAAGTATAAACATAAGCAAAAGTCAGAACTTAATGGGCACATAGTTCATTTGTCTACTTTGCACTGGCAGCCTCAAGAGTGAATATTCTGCCATGGATCATCTGTTCATGATCTCTGCAGACGGCTGTCCTGTCATTAAGGAGCACCTGAGAGAGCTCTGTTAAGCACAGCACCAGTAGTACATCATCTGGGACTGCAGCTGTTACCCAGAGAGGACAGATAAAGGGAGGGAAGGAATAAATCAAAACCAGCCTGCTCATGGCACTTGTCACATCATGCTCATTTCTCTTTGCTGCAAATTTCAACATCTATGGGAATGCAGAGGATTATCTGAAATACAAACATTCTTTATGGATGTTACCACAGGGAGATGCATTTTACAGTGCTCAGACTCCCTTATTTCAGTGAAGTAATTTAATTCAGTCTGTGTTGCAGCTGACAATGCAATGCTAATAAGTTCAATAGAAAACTGTTTGGTTTAGCATGTGGAAACATTTATAAAGATACATTAGGCCAATAGCATGATTATGACCAACTGCTTTGATGCAAAAGAATTCTCATTCTTTCATTTTTTTCCACCTAACTGCCTACAGGAAGGCAAACTGTTTTCTGTATCAGCACCTAAATTGTGAAATGGACTGTAGGTTCCCTTGGATAGGGACACAGCTATAACTCCAGTGGGCTGGCTGAATTATTTCCTTTCAAAACTTCAGAATCTTCCATGTGGCTGAGTTATTTAAAATGAAGAGTCCTATTGGCAGACTTTACACAGGAAAGCTCCCCAGGCATCAGGAGAAGCCCTACACACAGAAAACAGATTGAATATATTCATTCATTGGGTTTTGGTTTGTTTGATTTTGTATTTTTTTTTTTTTTTAAAAAAAAATTTGGCTTATTCAGTACCTGTAGATTATTCTTTATCAAAATTAAACAAATTTTAGGATTCAAAATGCAACAAAATTCACCTACCTAATTATAGACTTGGAGCAGCATTAAATATCTCAGAGGAGGCAGTAAGAAAACCCCTTTAATTGAATGATCAGGTATATTACTGAAAGTCACAATTGTCTTGACTCCATAGCATATTAAGTAATGCCTAATCAAAGGTTATATTCATAATTTCTTCAGTATTTTTCTTAGGGAACTTTGACTGAAAGTTGAAGAAATCAGGTTTTATAATCAGTTTTATTTTATCCCTTGATGAAATAACAGGAGACAGATAAAGTCTTTCCAAAAGTGTAACTAATGTACTTTGTACCTAGCCACTTTGTGAGTAGCTGCAGATCTCTGGTAGTCTGACTGAGATTCTCAAAACTGTTATTATCTACCATTTACTATTTAGAACAAGCATAATTTAAATGGTTGAAATATATGATCAGCTGACTAATAGTGATAGAGGATATTGCTGCAAACAGTTATATATTAGCAGATGTACTTTAGTTTCATAGTGCTATAATTACTTCTTAAATTGGGCAGGGAAGGCTGGAAAAGGCATGTTGTTTGGAAGCATGTGTTTAGAGATTGTATCTCCAAACAAATGTCACTGGATAAAACAGTGCTCATTAAATATTCAAAAATATATAAACTTTAATATGTTCTGTTATCTCTAGAAAGTTCAAGGAAGTAATTTCAGTTCTCAAAACATGAGAAAAGTTATAAGTGGGCAAAGCTAGATATTAATTATATGGATGTTATTACATTATTAGTGTTCTTTCCTATGAATCCAATGAACATGTGGTCATAGGGATAGCGTGTGAAATTTCTGGTGTTTATTATAGGAAAATGTCGCAATCTTTTTTTTCTCTTCTTGTTCCTAAAATGTAAATTGCTACAGGCCAAAGGGATAGAGCATGTATCTCATATATTTTGCTGTCTTTTTATGCATACTCATTTGGAAATCTGCTATAAGCAGAGAAACTACCTCTATTTTGGTTTTTTTTTTTTTTTTTGAGTATGTTCAGGAAAAGCAAGAATTGTGTACTATTTAAAAGAAAATGGTTCAGATGTCTGACACCATCACCAGCTTCTCTTTGGTAACAAAAACAATTAGCTGGGCCCTACATTTTGGATAAGAGCCTAATTTAGAAAAGGGAAGCTTCATTTTATCTGGTGCCCCTAGAGAAGAAATCTGTGCTTCAAGGTGCACATGGAGGCATAACAAGCCTGGGCTCTAGTAGATTATTGTGGAAAGTGTGTTCTAAAACCATTAATGACCCCCAACACTGCCAGCAGCACTGTTATGTGTAGGCTGAGTGATCTCTGACTTCAGCGTCTCTGTCATATGACACAAAATTTTAAGTCAAAAAGGTGATGATTCCCCCTAATATTCAGTTGAAAAATGCCTTATGCAGTATGCTTTTCACCTGTAAGTACATAAAGCAGAGTCATAGACTGCTGGTTTATTCAATATGGAAGATTAAAAAGCATCTAGAGAGAAAAATTTAAAGAAATTAATGCTCATGTAGTCAAATTCTAGCTATTTCACTCCACCAGATGATATTTTGTTTAACATAACTGGAAAGAACTAAAGGACAAACCATTTAGTTCATAATATTAGAATCGATCCAAATATATTAAAGTTTTGGGAAGTAGATTATAGTGAGATGACTGTGTATTATATTTTGTAAGTCAGAGAAGTGTAAAAGGAAACAGAGCAATCAGACAGAACAGGCACCCTGATATTTTCTAATAATTAAAAATCACTAAAATGGTGATTTGCATAAATAAAAATCTATATTTTCAACTAAATTTTTCATTCTTAGCTGTAGATATTGGATCGATTTAATAAATGCTGTATTCAGGGGGCAAATGCCTTCTTACTTGGCTACATGTCTGTTTTTGAAGGTATTATTTGTCTGGCAAACTGGATCTTGAAATATTTACTATTGGAAGCTATCGAAAGTAAAGTTAATCCAGTTTATTAACTCCAGGTTAACAGAAGTCTGACAGAAACAATAGCTTTCTTAGTTACTCTTACTCTTACAGTGTAATTAAAGCAGGAAGCAAGCATACTGCTGCTTCTGTACAATCACACCAAAAGAAGGTTGGAATTGCTCACAGTAAATAATCCATGTGGTTTTGCCCATACTGCATATCAGATGCGTGCATGGTTTTTACGCAGCTGTGTGCCAGCTTTCCCTTTCACTCTCAGATAATCAGAGGGGATTTTTTCCTTCTTTTATTCAGGTGTAATCCTTCTAAAATATTCCTTCACTGGGTTCCAAAGCAAATACTTCATTAAATCCATGCTAAGCATGTTACCCTTCCTTCTTCCCCAGCTAGTGTAGGTCTTCTCAATTCTTTTAATTGATTGATTGCTGTCAGTGTGATTGACACTATAGAAACACTCTTTATGTCATTACAACTAAATTTAGAAGTCCTGAACAGTTAGTTCAATTTAATGTCAATAGGAACTCATTATGCCTTCCATTATAATTCTCTTTACAATTACTGATGACTAATGGGTTAATTAACCTAAAATATTCTGCATGTTATTTCTTATTAAGCATGGTATTTCTGTCAAGATTTGAGAAAAAAGAAAAAGAATATTTGATGTAATGTTCCTGTACAAAAGTACTTTAATTATGTCAGTAGGTTGGTTCATGATCTACGTTCAAGGGGCAAGTAACTACATTAGATTTAGTTAAGGCAAAGAATTTTTCTTGTAAGTTTTTATTTTATTGTGTTCTTTTATAACTGACTTTGATACACTTGTGAGGTGGGCTGATGCCAACCTGATGATTAACCATGCCAAGTGCAAGGTCCTACACCTGGATCAGAGCAATCCCAGGCACAGCTACAGGATGGGCAGAAAAGAGATTCAGAGCAGCCCTGTGAAGAAGGACTAGGAGATGTTGGTTGATGAGAAAATGAACATTAGCTGGCAGTGTGTGCTTGCAACCCAGAAAGTCAACCGTATCCTGGGCTGCATCAAGATAAGCATCACCAGTAGGTCGAAGGAGATGATCCTGCCGCTCTATTCTGTTCTTGTGAGACCTCATTTGGAGTACTGTGTGCAGTTCCGGTGTCCTCAGCGTAAAAAGAACATGGAACTGTTCAAAGAAGTCCAGAGGAGGGCCGCAAGGATGATCAGGGGACTGGAGCACCTCCCCTATGAAGGTAGGCTGAGAAAGTTAAGGCTGTTCAGCCTGGAGAAGAAAAGGCTGCGTGGAGACCTCATAGCAGCCTTCCAGTATCTGAAGAGAGGCTATAGGGATGCTGGATAGGGACTCTTCATTAGGGACTGTACTGAAAGGACAAGGGGTGGTGTGTTCAAACTTCAACAGGAGTAGTTTAGATTGGATCTGAGGAAGAAATTATTTACTGTGAGGGTGGTGAGGCACTGGAATGGGTTGCCCAGGGAAGTTGTGAATGCTCCATCACTGGCATTGTTCAAGGCTGGGTTGGACAGAGCGTTGGGTGACATGGTTTAGTGGGAGGTGTCCCTGCCCCTGGCAGGGGGCTGGAACCAGATAATCTTAAGGTCTTTTCCAACCTTAACTATTCTATGATTCTATAATTAGGTTTTTTTTTCAATAGACTCTGTGTTACATAGGTAATTAATTTAGAAGGAATCTTGTGGATCACCTTTTCTGAGGATCTCTTCTTGTGGATAGAATGGGTTGTGGAAGAAAATGAGAAATATTCCGAGTAGCACATTGTTGTCATCAAAATGCACGAATGGTAATTTAAAGAACAAAACTGCCCTATCCCATCTCTTATGATGTGAGTATGAGTAGCAGTATAAAACTCCAAAGTGAAGATAAAAAATTGTAACAAGATATCAGTGTAAATACTGAAAGTTAGAATAGTTATTAGCATGGAGAGAAGTAGAGGTGTGATTAATAACAGAAAGGCAAATTGGAAACTGCCTAAACCCCACACACAACTGGTTAAAATATTACTGGAACTGATGTAAGTAGGTGCAGAAGTAAGATAGATGAGAAAATGTCCCACTGAAATTAACATAAAGGAAGAAATTGAGAGCACATGCTGTATTTAGTAGCAGTGTTGGCCACAAAACAGATTATGGCCTATCACTGTTAAAAATTTTAAGTATGTACGTATTACATATTAAAGTAAAAATATACTACCTATTTTATGCCAGTCTGCTTTTTGCATTGCATTGCTGTAACTGAGAAATTGCAGGGGAAACCATTGTGGAATCAGTATATAGGGAAAGTGTACCTGGTTGAAGCTCACACATTTTCTTGCTTGCAGAAACATTGTTTGTTACTACTTCAGAGCCATTTTGTATTCACATGCCAGTTTAGTAGTCTATAAACATTTTTATATCTGAACTTACCCTCTTTGCATGTTGTAGCCGTGATTTGCTGGAGAAAACAAGGCTCTAGTAGCCATAGTGTAATGTTCTGAAAGGGATGTTGACAGCTCCTGTAAAATGAAGTCAAAACAAGGTCTGAAGTCTGCATTGTAAACTTGTTGACATTCTGAAGCTAGTTTAAATGTTTAGTAGTTGCACACAAAAAGATTTAGTGAGGGTTGAGAAGAAAGGTTAAGTCTTTTACAGTTCAGGAGCAGAACTCTACAATTCATTTTCATGAGGACTCATAAGTAAGTCATTGTTAACACAGTTGAGCTTTCTGTGATTAGCTATGGTACCCTTGCTAGAGGAAAAAAAACTTTAAAATTATCCATTTTCTTAGAAACATAGAAGTATATTACAATTTTCTCTTAATTTTAAAATATTAATCTAAGAAAATTTAGAGTCTACTAGCTCTGGAGTGGTTTTATATGATTATCATATAATTAATGAAAATGTAAGAAAAAAAATCAGCCATTTAAAGATTTTTATTTGAGCACTAAATGCATATAAAAATTAGATTTTGTATAACCATAGACCAGCTATAACACATACTGTTTCTGCCCACAGTGTAGTGAGCATAAGGGAAGGAAAATATATTCTGGCATGGAGCCTGAGTTTAAAGAATAAAAGTCACATGTTCTTAGGAAACTATTGTCATTAATTCTACTGTTCACAGAAAACTGATTTACGCTTCATAAGAAATGAAGCCCAGAGTTTATGCAATTCAACAAGGAAAGTGCTTTTGCTGATTTACCTTATTTTCATTGGATAATTACAAGGAGCTCGACAGTCAGTAGAATTGTTTTACTGATACAGAGTTGACCTAGACAGGGATTTCTGTACTGGTGTGTTTGTTAATTGGATATGCTAGGGTTGAAAAACTCTTTATTCTGATTTCAAATAATTAGTCTCCTACCTACCTTTTATCAGGCATTTGTGTCTTGATAGCATAACCTATTTTTGCATGGAATTAATTTAATTTGCATTATGCGTTTTAATAGGCTGGGGCAGCAGTTTTAAATGTTTGGGTTGGGTTGTTGGTTTGGTTATGTGTTTGTAATTTATTTAATTATTTAGAAGAATAAATAAGAAGTTTTAATGCTTTTTTTCCAAAGAAAATGAAAATGTTGCTCAAAATAATAATAATAATAAAATATTCAGTATTACAATTTTGTATACTCATAATGAAAATTTCAAGCTGGTAGGCTACCTGTGTGAGCATATATGTCATATGCAGTCCTGATGTGAAATAAAAGCAAATGTTTATCTATTGAAACTTTCTTTTGGCATGCCAATACTCAGTACTCAGGTTATTTTGAAGTCCTTAATTGTCCCTGGAATGTTTGATTTTACTTCGTTTCCCCCCTTGTTTATAAAAAAGCTTTCTAAATATATTGTGTCTATCTTTTGATCTTAGTCATATCTTTTCCTATACCAAAGTTTGCTTTCAAAAAAATGCCTGTAGTCCTACTCTCTTTTTGTGTTGCTTCACTCCTTCCTGGAATGCAATCCCTGTTTTGAATAAGAGGACACTGAGTCATGCATACATAAATTACCATGATACAGAACTTCCCTTTCCTTGCTCCACAACCATAGGTAGTCAAATCTCAGGTCAAATAGTGATCTAGCATTTGTACAGTACTGTTGAACCTCATTGTTGCTGTATGTTTGCTCAATAAGACAAGGACACAGTGTAACTGTGTATTATACTTTAAAAAGTGTTCAGTGTCCATAGTGACAAAATGTGCTGTAAAAGTGGAACACAGAAATTGGTTGTCGTGGTTTAAGGTGTGAATCATGCAGCCCCCTCATTCACTTCCCCCTCTTTCTTCCCCCCCACTTTGAAGGGGGGGGGGAGGGAATGGGGAGAAGAATCCAAAGAACATAAGTCCCATGGGTTGAGATAAGAACAGTCCAGTAACTAAGGTATAACACAAACCACTACTGCTACTACCAATAATAATAATGATATGGAAAATACAAGGGAAGAAGATACAGCTGCTCACCACCTGAAAACTGAGTTGTGAACTCCCCTCTTCTGTGTTCCTGCCCCCAGGTTTTGCATCCTGGGCATGATGTGCTGTGGTATGGAATACCTCTTTGGTCAGTTTGGGCCAGGTGCCCTGTCTCTGCTTCCTCCCAGCTTCCCCTCCTCTCCAGCAGAGCATGAGACTCAGAAAGTCCTTGGTCAGACCAAAACATTCTAAGCCATAACTATAACCATTGGTGTTATCAACGCTGTTCTCAGGCCGAAAGTCGAAGACACAGCATTGCATCAGCTACTATGAAGGAGAAAAAATGACCTCTGCTGCTGAACCCATGACATTGGTGCTTAGCTGTAGTATGGATCTATGCAATAAAATTCATCACTATGAATTCTACTCAGTACTCAGAAACTATGATTAAGGCACAGTGACTTAGCACGTCTGGCTACTTAGAAAATAAATATCCCCTGAAATACATGAGTGGTCTCTTCTGAGATTTCTTTTAATTTAATATTGCAAGTATAGTAGACAAAGTATCTTAATACACTTTCTGTATAATTTCATCTCTTTTATCTTCCTGTCATTAAGTTACAGAGTGAGGAGTTTTTCTTAGTGTATCAAGATGGATTAAATCTTTCATGATTTCATCCTAAGATTTCAAAGTAAATATGTATTTGAGAAAAAAATTATGGATTTCTTCCTTCAGGAAGTAAAATTTACATTTGTAATCTAACAGATTGGAGAAATACACTAGTTGGAATTCTGGATACTTGCAGTCCATAATAAAAAAACAGTAGGAGCAGAATAGCATTTTTTAGGATTTCTAAATGCATATTCATGCACTGTGTACTAATGTACACAATTTAAAGCTCATTTAAGCACTGTTATACTGTTCTTCCATATATTTTCTATTAGTGTTCACTGTTACATGTAATGAATATATGTTTTAGTTGCTGTTAAATGTTCATCATGAATATATGTTTACTGGTTGGAAGATGATTTTCCTTTTCGCTTTATACATATATTTATGTTAATGATGGAATAAAGTATAGAAATAATAAGTTTGTAGTAAGTGCTTTTAAAGAACTTATCATGGTGTCTTTGCTAAGCAACCCTTTCCTGCTGCAGGACACTGGAAATATCCGAAGTGGTAATGGAGAAAACAGTTGTGTTAAATGCAATGTTTCATGCATACTATGTGACTGGTATCAACAGAAGATTTGCAAAGCATTAACACAGCCATTATTTGACCTGTATCTGAGTTTATAAGAGTGTAGGTGGTAGGTGTTCCACTGAGAGGTTTTATTTAATATTCGTATATGGTTTGTGTAGCAGTTTTATAGACATCTGGAACACTGTATCCAGTTTTGTACCCCGATGAAAGCAAGTCAAGTGTTGGTAAACTGGAGCAGGTTCAGTGGAGGGTCACCAAGATGGCTGGGGGTTTGAGCACTTGCTCAAAAGATGATAAAACCAGCCTTTTCTCTATAGTGTTCAGTGGATGGACAAGAAGCAACAGACACAAATTGAAATACAAGAAAATCCATTTAAACAGCAGGAAATACTTTGTCTCTAAGGGTGCTCAGGTAGTGGAACAGGTTGCTCAGAGTGGTAGTGGGATATCTTTGGAGATATTCAAAATGTGGTCAGGCAGCCTGCATTTGCTCTGGCTGACGCTGCTTTGAGCAGTGAGTTGCACTGAATAGTCTCCAGAGGCTCCTTCTAACCTCCAAAAGTCTGTAATTCTCCAACTGTGGTGCATTGGGGAAATGACAGCTGTCATGTGCACAGTGCGGACAAGTCTGTTTTCATGCTGAGACTCCTGTGACTCCATTCTTCATCCAGAGATAAAATGAGGAGGAATGTTCCACCAAGGACAAGACCATACCGAGCTGGAAGAACAGTGAATATGTTTCTGGAATGCGAAAGTAGCAACTAAATGTTCCAAACTCACCTGCTTTTTTTTTCATGGATCTCTGTGGCTAAAACATTTTTAAAAGCTGACCTTTAGGATGAACAAAAGATGACCTTTATCATGACCCTCACTTCCCTAATCTACTTATCCTTTTTCCTCTGAGAATGTTGGAAATATGGCACACTATGTTCTGTATTTCTCTCTCTGAAAAAAATCACTTTACTTTGAGAGGAGATGAGTCATTTCTTATTTTCTTTCATCTGCTAGTACCAGCATCCCTTTCTGTTCCTTTCATCCCTCTGAGTTGCCTTCTGCCTCTTACCCTGCATGAAAAAACCCACCTACCTAATTCAGTTATTTTCTAATGTAGGGGCTCTTTCCTGCTTCTCACATCCATCTCTGCCATGCACCTCATTAGCCAACTCAGTTTACACTTACTTTTCCCATCCACTCTGAAAACTGCTTTTATAATTCTCTCTTAGTGAAAAAAAGAAAGAAAAAAAAAAAAAAAGACTGATACTGTTGCTGTGCTGGGAAATACTCTAAATCATGGATTTCCTTAGCAAACTCTTAGAAATGTATTCAACCGCCTTACCTTCCATACCAGGCACACTAACAAAAATTGTTCTTGTGATTAGTAAGTAATAATGTTGGGAAGAAGTAGTCCCAGCCTAGAAGCACTGATAAAAATATTTGTTGCTCATATAAGTAAACTATATCGTATGCTCAAACTGTCTTGGCCACTGTCTTGCTACTGCAGCTGTTATTGATGTTTTCTCACATGACTTGTGTTAATTTTCCTGCCACTTTCTTTTTCTAGGACTTACTTTCTCCTAGACTATCTGATAAAAGCGATACACTTACCATTGTCCTAAAAAAACAGTATGTGGATTTAGAATATTTTTACTGTAGTTGGCACCATAAATTTTTAAACAATTGTTATTTTTTTAAATAAAAATTTAAAATTGTCCCTGGACAGTGCAGTTCAGATATTGGGCTTACAGGTATCTGTGGTACAGATATTCAGTGGGATATATAGGCTGCTAAAGCAAGACAAGTTCTAGAAATTATAACACATAAATTATGCATTGGGACAATGGACGTCCAAAGGTAAAAGGACGTGGACTGCAGTTCTGCTTTTGTGCACCATCTCTGGGTGTTTTCTTTTTTTCCCTGATTTCTCATTGTCAGAGACACAATTATTCCAGTTCCCAATGGTTCAGAGTCTTCCACTTAGTGTCAATGTCAACCATTACAGTTAGTCTTTGCAAATCTAAAGTCTGAATCAGAACTGTCTTTCTTCTAGATACTAGAAAACTGAATATTACTGTTATTCTTCAGTAATACTCTAAAGAGCATGTTAATTTAAAAAAAAAAGTTACAGTAGATATGATTTCTTCTTTTTTTTTTTTTTCACCTTTTTTTCACTCCTCACCAAATCTCAGTATCAAATCTATTCTTGTGTTGATAGTTTTGAGTAGAGGTGTGAGAGCTCTTTATGCTTGGGCAGTGGGGAATTCAGCTGCTCTTGCCTAATAGCAGTTTCATTTTTGATCATTTCAATCTCCAATGTCCTGCTGTCCTACACATGCTATCTTCTTGGGGTGCTTAATAAATTACAGGCTTTCTAAGGCTGAAGTAGCTGACTGAGCAGTAAATAATGTTTTATCACTTCCTGACCTAAATGTTTCCTCTGTAAGTCTTTGTTTCATTAGAAAAAGATGCAAAAAATATTTAAAATTAATGAAAAGTGCTAGAGAGATGATTCTTTGAAGTACAGGGTTGGGGGGGGGGGGGAATGAAGTTTTACAGTGGTCTCTTTCCACCCTTGACCTTGTAATTGACTTATTGTGTTCTGATTGGATAAAAAGTTCTTGAAACCTAGTGCAATTATTGAACTAATCAGGTTTCTAATATATTTTCATTTCACTTGAAAGTGATGACAGTTTTTATGTTTTTGATTGTTTTTAATGAACGAAAATAAAGATTGTCAGTTGAGAAGAGGCTGGTCACCGGTGCACAAAGGAAAGTGATATTTTTTCATAGAACGTATTTCTAATATTTGTTCTTTTAGATAGATAAACCCAACTCCCTCTACATGGATCGTTTAATAAAACCATGCCCCTTCAATTTGTTTGCTGAGCAGCCACAGGAGCTTGTGGATTCTTTACAGTGAAAGGATGGCTATCTGTTTGAAAAGAATCTACATAATTATTTACAAAAGAGGAGAATTACTATAAGCTGCTTCATGCAACTTGTTCAAATAAGCTCATTAGGAAGAATTTGTATAGACAGGGAAGGAAATAAGAGGAAAATTATAGAAATGAAGATGCATATCTAAATGTATTACATTTGGAAACATTTAAATTTGCATGTAGATTGAATATTGAATAAAAAAGCTTTAAGAAAATTAAAGCATGATCTATTTTATAAATGAATGTAATATGCAAAAAACTGAAGCACATTTTGTACGATTCTCTGTTATCCCCCTTGGCATATATGTTGTGATCTTTACTACCACTCTTCTATTAAAGAGGCGTAAAGGAATTTAGAGTTAATTTCAGGAGAAAATATTTTGCAGTGCATCATAATATTATTGCAAGACAGTTATTAGTATTAATCATTATGTATATATTCTCCTTGATTAATTAACCAGAAAGATGAGAGAAAAAATTCATTTGAGGAAGTTGGTCAAATCAAATAAAATAAAAACTATTCCTTGGAGGAAAAAAAAAAAAAAAAAAGACAAAAAGCTGCATAAATATTAATTGAGTTTAGTTTTAAAGTGTCTGCAAATTATAGTAGATAAATTATATTGCCACTGGAAATAACATAATGAGAGCTGTTATGCAAGCGAATGCTTGTATTACTGTATTAGGAATGATACTGCACTCTCCCTGCTTTTACCTCTCTATCATTAGATTTTATGTCTATTGGCCAAGCCGTTGTTTGTGACAAACCACCTTATTTTTGGGTGAAGTAATATTTTATTATCACAAAATACAGTGCCTTTTATGAACTCTGTTAAGACTATTGGAAAATCTTGCTTACAAGTAATGGGAAATAATTGAACTTGAAAATTATAATCCTTTCCAGAGAAATAAAATGTTTAACATACCTCCATAAATATTTTTTTTATGTATAGGTTTATGTAACGTAATTCTATTAATATCAACAGGAGGCATGCATGTGAGGAGTAAAAAGAGATCTTAAGTTGACAGGCAAGATGGCATTAAGACATTTTATTATGAGAATTTTTGGTTTATTGGACTAGTAAACTACCCACAAGTATAAATTAATTTACCGTTTATTAATGTTTGCTTCATTTTTTGTAGAAGCAGTGTGGCTATCCTAATAGGGTTATCACATTTTATACAAACATCTAATCATCTAATTGCCATTTTGGTTTTCAGTCTTTTGTCTATTGGCTTTAATTAACTTTGAGCTGCTCTTTTGCTGTATGTGTTGTAGCTTTAAGTAAAAAGAAGAAGCAAGTAGAAAAAAAAAACAAACATAGGACCTATGGAGACAAGAGTCTTTTCCAAATATGCAGTCATTACTGATGTTACAACAAAACACAGCAGAATTCCAGAGCCAGGTTGTTTTTGTCATTGGACATTGAAGTTTACTAACCAATGTCCGCTTCCTGCTAGCTTGTAGCACAACGTAAAAGCATGTACTCTTAACTTAGTATCCTCCATTGTAGTACATGGGTCTCATTTTGCACAATCCTATTATATTTGGTAGAATTATGAAACATTAGGAGAGTGCTCTTGTAAATGCTAGAAAAAGCAGTTCCAAAGGCAAAGGCATGAAAGTCTTGTAGTAAATATGAATTAGGGAACTGGCAAGAAAAATCCCAGGAAAAAGCAATCAAGGAGAACTGAAAAATTGCTACTGAAAACTACATGTGGCATGATCACTTCAATACTTCCATGCAGTTTCTTCACTTGATATTTTCCTTAACATGAAACCTGAAAATAGCAGTTATAAAAAATTCCATACCCTCATATGTACTATGAAGTTCTCATTAAAAGCTTTGTGCTTTTAACTGGAACACTGACACAATCTATTTTTCAATGTAGCTGGCAAAACTAGTGGTTAAGATTGCTGGAATACAGATGAATAGCAACTAAGAAGCTTGTGTATTGAAAATATGCAATGAGGAAGGAGAAATGATAAGCCAGAACTATGGGTTGAATATTACTTTAGAGGCTTGAAGGAAGTGTTAATTTTTAAGCATGTGGAGCTACATACTTTCCATTAACTACTTCCTAATCCTCTTCATTCTTGAAATTCCCTAAATACTGAACGTCCTTTTTTATGTTATTGCTTGTAAAGATAGCTTGTGTTAGTATTTAACTTTAAAGATCTTTAAAAGCAGTGACTACTTAATGATTACTGTTGTGTCTTATTGTCAAAGTTTATGCTGTTTATGGAGTATTTTGGCACCCCAAGCACGATATGCACTGGCTTACTAAATAATACAGTTGTCCTAACTGTCCTTGTCTTCACATGGGCTTATTTTCTGCATTATTAAATCAAACTATCCTTCCTCCTTAAAATAGTAGCAGTACAAAATATATGGATTGATTCACTGTCATGGCAAAATAATAAATATACTGCATCTTTCTATAGCATGCCATCAATAGCAGTGTAGAATACAGCATGAAATTTGGTATTTTCTAGCTATTTGTGTGGGTGGCATCTTTTTAAAAGTGACTTAACATCTTGCAGCAAAATATTTAATAAATGCTCTTAGCTATTCTAGCTTGGAATGCATTTGGAGGTTGTCTATTAGGAAGATTTTTGAGAGCATAATTGGACTTCAAAGTCCACTTCTTATGACTACTAATACTAAAGAAATTCAGTAGAACTTAGACAAGCCATTACTTTAGCAGAGCTAGCCCAAAGTTCCCTCTATCCGGGTCCACCATTTCTTCACCACGTGGAGAAAACCCATGTAGACTTACAGCTCAGATTGTTCTGTCCTGGAAATAATATACTGTAAGCAATGTTAATTAAACACATATGTCTCGCCTGTATTTCAAGTATACAGGACAAGCCTGTCTCCTCTGTTATCTCAGAGTAATTCTTGATAAATAATAAGAAATATGCTTATTTTTTCAACAGAAATTATGTTTTGTTATTTTTATGTATTTATGAAAACTAATTCAGAGAAATACCAAGGGCAGAATAGATTGTGAGCCCTTTAGGGAACATTCTTTGTATTTTTATGCTTCACTATGCAGCTACAAAACCTAAATGCTGTTCAAATATAAGAAGAATGCAATCATAGTTTTTAATACTTTCATCGGTATTTAGGTGTCCCAAAATGCATAATCTTATATTTTTTTCTTCTTTAAAGGTGAAAGAGAAGTAAGCAGCAAAATAAAATGGTGTTTCTACATTTCTACATTAGTCTATGTATCTATGTTCAAATAGATAACATGTATAAATGTGTAAAGGATCATTATTATGTTCTGTAGGGGAAAGCAACTGGAAGAAGTACATAACTCTTCTCTGGAACCATCGCAAGGCAGTGCAGGTGTTGTAATTTAGACCCAGCTGGCAGCTAAGACCCACACAGCCATTCACTGCCCCCAAGTGAGATGGGGGAGAGAATCAGAAGGGTAAAAGTGAGAAAACTTATGAGTTGAAGTAGGCAGTTTAATAAGTGAAGCAAAATCTGTGCATGCAAGCAAAGCAGAGCAAGGAATTCATTCACCCCTTCTCATCGACAGGCAGGTGCTCAGCCATCTCCAGGGAAAGCAAAGCTCCATCATGAGTAATAGTCATATGTGAAAAAAAAAAAATACCATTGCTCCAAATGTCCTCCCCCTTTCTTCTCCTTCCCTTAGCTTCATATGCTAAGCATGACACCATATGATACAGAATATCCCTTTGGCCAGTTGGGGTCAGCTGTCCTGGCTGCATCACCTTCCAGCCCATTTGCTAGTGTGGTAGTGTAAGGAGCAGAAAAAACCTTGACATTGTGTAAGCGTGGCCCAGCAGTAACTAAAACATGCCTAATTTAAAACAGTTTTCAGAAGAAATACAAAACACAGCCCCATGCTAGCTACTGTGAGGAAAACTAAAACAATCAAAGTGAAGTTTTGTTTTCAATCTAGAAGTAGTTGAACAAAGACTGCTAGATTCCCAGATCTCCATGTTTCAGAGACTTCATTTCCTTTGTTCTTCACAAGAAATGTAAAGTTATACCAATTTAAGGAGACTCTCTTGATTTTTTGTTTTGCATGTGTCTTATGTTCTTAATGTTTCTTATGAAATTCGTCTGCATCTTCCATTTTTATCTCTGATTTTTCTTAACTACATATATTTTATCACTCTTAAACATCCTATTTCTTTCCAAAACAGTTGATACTGCAATATATGATGCGAGCCTATAGGCAGGGTTATAGTGGATCCTATCATACTCCCTGACCCATGATTACAGTGGAGAAGCGAATGGTCCCTGGTCAAAAGGACCCTTCAGATTCTGCTGCCTACACTTACAGTAGGTGATGTTTGTATTGAAGAAGGGACCCATATCCAACGTATCTGCCTAGTAGAAATTATATGATGCCTCTGCAGTTAAGTATAGTGGCAGGCTGCATTGCAGGAGACATGTATTGTACCTTAGGGTAGCATAGATTCAAGAAGTTTTCCCCTCTGGTGTATTTCTTCTCATAGCATCATCTTTTCTATTTTCTCTTTGTAAAGTGTACAAGGAATGAAAAAATTCTGTGTACCTTAATTATGGGGAATAGGGAGCCTTGCCTAGCAGTGTGTCATGGAGATCTCCACTTCTAAGACAAAGGACAATTAATTTACCACAATCCTGTTAGGATTTTGAAGGAAGTAATTTCTGTATAACAATGATATTTCAAAGGCAGCAGGGTCTTTAGTGTGTAGGCCTGTCTGTTAAGCAGTGCACGTCACTAAAAAGGGTCAAACATCAACCTGAGTCAGTTCATTATGTTCTAGAGCAATCCAATCCTCTTATAGTTTAAAAAAGATACTATTCAGTGAAACAAGTACCATTTTAGTACCACCACGGTAAAAAGACTTGTTTTCAGGCGTACTTGGAGATGATTGCAAGTTATCTTTGTCAGATCTATTGTATACTATAATTACAAAGATGAAGATTCAAGCAACGTTTAACTTCTGTAAAGCTGTTACCAGGAGACAGTTATAAAATCCTAGTTCTCTTTCCTCTCCTGGTGACTATCTGCCTCAGGTCTTAGTCTCAACTTCTCCCTCATTGCATCCTCCCTGAGTTTCAGTCTCCTTTATTCCTTCTCTCCTGCAGCGCTGCTTTCCCTCTAGAAAATAGGGTCTGAGGATCTGTGCCATTCTTACTACTGCTTCTCTTCTCTATGGCTCACATCAGACTGTTCCAGATGATTGCCTCACCTGTTTTAGATCATCAAGTTCTCAAGAAATAGTTTTATCAACATTTAAAGAAGATTAAAAGTCTTCTGCTCCTTCATCCTCCTTAGAGGTGTCAGGATGCAGATTAAAAAAAGAAAAGGAAAAGAATAAAAGAGAAAGATTTCTATGAAAAAATACTTCAATAAAATGAACATTATCGAACTCTTCATGCTAAAATAACAATGGGGCTGCCCTTTTTCTCTTGCTAAGACCTCTTTTTTTGGCCTATTAACATTCCAGTGAAATACATTCAAGAGCACCACAGAAATACTTTCAGAGCATTGGAGTTACTTTTGACCTGTGTCTGACTCCTTGGCAGCTGTCAAGTATTTAAATAAGTCAGATGAATGAAAGGAATGAAAGGAATGGGTTTGGAAATTATTTTTTTTTTTTGAGGAAGGTATTGTGAAATTTAAAACAAATATATGCAGCTTGATGCTTCTGGGAGTTCTGTGGCAATTCCGTACTTCTGTGACAATTTTTCATTTTGTAGTATTTCCTGTTTTGTTAATATTTCTTCCTTTTTTTTTTTTTTTTTTTTTCAGATTGATACTCCACTAATGTGCTTTTTCAGTTTGTCTTTTTTTCCAAACCATCTGTCTTCTTTTAATGTTTCTATTCCTGGTAAAGTCTTTACCTAGGTAAAGACCTTACTGTGGTCTGCACGACAAGCTGCAGGGGAATTTCTGCTCCAGTGCCTGAAGCATCTACTGACCCTCCTTCTGCACTAAGCTGAGCATCTGCAGTGTTGTTTCTCTAACACACCCCCACTCCTCTCTTCTGTCTGGCTGAAGTTGCATAGGCTTCCCCCTCCCCTTCTTAAATCTATTTTCCCAGAGGCACTGCCGCTGTCACTGATGGGCTCAGCCCTTGCCAGCAGTGGGTCCACCAGGCACTGGCAGTTTCCTATATGGAGGAAGCTTTTAGCAGCTTCTCATAGAAACCACCCTGTAGCACCCTCACTCCTAAAATCTCACCCTGCAAACCCAAAACAGCAGTACACTGCAAATTGGAGGAAATTCTCATGTCATCTATTGGCACTGTCTGACACCTTTTTAAGATGTCATAATCTGTAAATTCAATAGTGATTAACAGTCACTGTAAGTATTTCAACTGGTAGATACCTATGCTTTCTTTTTCTCCCCAGACATACCTGTAGAAACTGAAATTACTTTGTCTCATTTGTAATATATCCTGCTGCTGGGGAAAGACCAATTTACTAAAGGATAGCTGCCTAAAGTTTCCTAATAGTTATCTTACTTTAACAATAAATATGTGATCTCCACAAGCTGATTCTTCATGACTGGAAATGAAATGCAATGGCTACGCAAGGTTCAAACGCCTGATACCCAGAATGGCTTGCTGAATCTAAAAATAGGAGTTAATCTCTTCCTTCTCTGTGAGGCAAAACCTACATCCTGAAGCCATTCATAATTAAGGAACACCTTAATTATAAGGATTTTTTTCTAAAGAACTGAATTGTAGGATTAAAGAAGAAAAGAACAGAAGTTTGCAGGATTTTCTTTCCAGCTCATCTTAAGTGGTAGTAAAATTCCAGGATAAACCAAACGTAAATTTTATGTTGTGTTCAAAGATTCAGTTGTTTTGTTTTTTTTTTTTTTTTTAGCAGAAATTCTGCAAAATTTAATCGATTCTTTATGAAGAAAGAAGGTTCATTCTCCGATCATTTTTCCTGCTTTGGCTTTTTTATAAGAATTTCTATAAATATTCTCATCTCAGAAACTGTTGCCAAACTGAGATTTATGAACTTTTTCTTCTATTTTCCTCTTTGAATCAGCAGGAGGCACATTCCCATTCCCTCTAGATACTCTCACCTTTTTTTTTTTTAACTAATATTAATTAAAAAATCCATGTACACTAAGAGTCATCTTCCCAAAGTAAAAGTATTCTTTTTCCAACCCTAACTATTCTATGACCCTATGATTCTATGATTCTTTCTAGAAGGAAATTCCTTAAATTGAGTTTTAATAGTATCTATAGGGGAAAGATTGTTTTGTAATGCAGTCTGACTTTATAATTTCTATCAGTTTTTTCAGAGCATGTATTTTACAGAATTTATCCTACAGTGTCCTGTCACATGTCACTGCATCATGGAAATAAATGTAACCATATGCAACCACATTCCAACCCAGTACCATTTTGTCACTTCCTTTTTGCCTCTCTTTGTCATGGGAATTGCAAAGTAGTTTAGTAGCTGATTCTGCAACTTGAATTTCATAAGCAGGCTGCTCTTACTCTACCATGAATTATGCTGTAGACTGCAGAATCAGGTATAGAATACATTGGCATTCTGTCTACAAAATAAGATGAAAGAGTTTTGTAATGGGAAGTAATGCTCAGAGAGACCTGGAATGCACCTAACTGTCTAGCACTGAAACAAATTTACTGCTGATGTTGTTGCAAAGGGCAATGCTAAAGGAAAGTTTCTGTTCTAATGTAAAAAATTCAACTAATGTTTCATGTTACAATCGATCTGATTCAAGTTTTTCTACCATAATGTAACTTCTTTTATTTATTTATTCTTTTATTTATTTTTCCATTGCAAGTAATTTTTCAGGTTTCATGTGTAAATCATAGTGGCTTGTGAGGCCTGACTTTATGAAATGTTTGCAAATGCAGTTGCAGGAGAAAAACCGAATCACCAATAGAGGGAGCAGCGCACTAGGGTCATGCAGATGACACAATTTTTGGAACAGCGCTGAGATGTTCCTCATGTCCCGAAGGAAAGAAAGCAATGCCTGGCAAAATAGATATATTTTTAGCTACTATTCATTTGGTTCCCAGACATTAGGTCAACAGGTGAGATGTCTGATTAAGATGAAGCTCACTGATAGCTTCAGGAAGATGTAGAGGAAGGAACACTATATTAAGAAACAAGGTTTTTGCAGCAGCAAGGTATGCTTATTTGGGAGGACAGCTAAAAAGCCAACCTTAGATAAGGTTGAAAGAAGGGTATAGGGAGATGTTCTTAACCATTTCTATTAATTCAGGGTGCTGTTTCCTCTGCCACACTCTTACAGTGTAGTGGATTTACAAGCTGCATTTTTGAGAATTTTCTTCTGGCATACTTTGTCATTCCAAATTATTTTTCAGTATTCTGATAGAATTTGGGCCTTAACTTCTTGTCCCCTATGAGGATAGGATGAGAGAGTTGGGGCTGTTCAGCCTGGAGAAGAGAAGGCTGCGTGGAGACCCCATAGCAGCCTTCCAGTA
>JASSUY010049800.1:0-22071 GCA_032466535.1 Forpus xanthops
TCTGCCCAAGAGCTCATCTCAGTCTCCCCTCTGGCAGTTAAAGCCATTCCCCTCTCCTGTCCCTCCATCCCTTGTCCGAAGCCCCTCTCCAGGTTTCCTGCAGCCCCTTCAGGCACTGGAGCTGCTCTGAGCTCTCCTCTTCAGGAGCCTTCTCTTCTCCATTCTGCCCCAGCCCAGCTCTCTGAGCCTGGCTCCAGAACAGAGCTGCTCCATCCCTCACAGCATCTTCCTGACTTGCCCTGCACGCACTCTAACAGGTCATCTCATCAACCCCCAGAAAATTAAATGCATGCATACTTACTGCCCAAAGATACATGTCATAGAGTCAAACATCTCCTCTTCTCTAACTAGTCATTGTCTGACAATCAGGAGTCACAGCATCAAGTCTGAGGTTAAAACTTGTGACATGCCTGGAACACCCAATTCTTATTTCCTCCCTCCAGACAGGGCAACAGCAACATCATAGCCTTAGCAGTTTACACGTTTCTGTTCTCCATGCTCCATAGTCCAGTGAGCTCTGAACAGAATGATGCCTATGCAAAGGGGCATCAGGCATCCACATTCTTTATTGGAAGTGTATTCATCCTCCATTTCAAATTATCTCTTAAATATGAACATTGTATATTCTGCTTTCATCATTCGTCTCTAGGTGACTAGATTAGTAGAGAGGAGATATAACAAACATCATTTCTGTAACATTTATGGAGACCACTGGATAAGTTTTGTTCCTAAATGTGAGAATTATTACACCAAACGCTGGAAAACCCAGGAAATAATAGGATAAAACTCCTATGAATGGCAGCTACATGACCATTGTTTAGACCAAGACATATGGAGGAAACTGGATATGAGTGAAGCTCCAGGGGATGTTAAATATGGATGGGGTACCCTGAAAGAGAAAAGACAAGATGATGCGTCACAGCCTTAAAAAATGCACTGGGTTGAAACATCCACTGTTACAAAAGCCCAGCACAATTAGAAACCTGCTGCGTTACCTTGTGAGGCACAGACAGACGGTCCTTTGACAAATTTCAGGCAAGACCTCTTCATTCTGAAAGGGTGAAGCCAAAATAGGATAAAACAAAACCCCAACCCCAAATTCAAAACCAACCTGGAGAGGTTTTTTTGGTGCTTGCCATTTCAGAATGATGACAGTTAATTATAGCAACTGCTCTCATTATGGGTGACCTCTGCTCACAGTGAATGGTCCCTTGTTACTGGAGCAAGCCAGTGAAATGAATTCAAGTCCTCATCCCTTCCAAGCACAGCAGAATCTACTTAGCTGTGCAGTCATCCTGCCCCCAAAGATTTCCACTAGAAAGGACTTAGTGCTGTAAGGGAAAACAGGCAGCAACACATCTCTGTGGAGCTATCCATGACCTATCTGAGGTGTGAAAAGCCATAACAAAAGAGAAGATCAACATGCCCATGGTCTTCATCCATGTCAGAGATGCCTCTTGGCTGCTTTTCCTTTAATGTGCTAATTCTTAAAGGGATATCTGTATTCTCAGCTTGTTTTTGTCTCCATGAATAAATCCATGTCACAGAGGGTTTAGTTACCTGGTTACTCACAGACATCAAAGGGGACACTGAAGCTTTGAAGTGGGGAGTTATCGCTGTGAAAGGTGGGCAAGAAGTATTTCTCTTGCATCTTTGCTAAATGGTCATGGGAATAAAATTAAACCAAGTTATCTATCTCATTTCTGGACGGAGAAGGAAAGTTGTTCCTGTATTCCAGTGAGCTAAGGATTATCACCCTTCCATGTTGTCTTATCTCTACTGACATGGGTTAGTGGTGATCTTGACAGTCCTGGAGTAAAGGTTGGACTTGATGATGTTCAAAGTCTGTTCCAACCTGGTTGATTCTATGACTCTATGGTGCTATTCAGACATGACATTTCTGTCTTGATTTTTTTCCATATAAAACCATTTCATCTCTGCTGCAATTTCCATTTTGGCCTCCATTCTTTTTTTTCCCCCATAAGAATCTCCATTGAGCTCCAGGCTTTACTTTCTTATTTTAAGTCAAATTAATTGAATCGTGGTGCAGACCTGTAGCTCTTCTTCAATGTAACAAAGGACTATGATGAAGCTAAAGCAATTTGAATCCCATGTTACTGTAGACCAAATAACCTCACTAGCAGAGAGGAGTTCAAAGGCTGTACAAATACAGACTTCTTTAATTCCTGGAATTGCTGAGGAGCTTTGTGCAATGTTCAATATCTGCCTTCATAGACAGAATACTCAAATACGTTGATGCAACATGAACGTCTAAAACAGCTTCAAAGCTTTGATGGAGCACTTCTTGCTTATAAGACTGTGTGTAAGCAATGAGAAGGGTTAAAACTCTACCAATTTGACCAAAAAGAACAAGAATGCTTTTGTATTTTCTGTGCCCGCAAGAAAGCAACCTGTCTTCTCTTCTAGAAGGGCTGTAGGCATATGTTCAGAAAATATTAGCAATGCTATCACCCCAAAAGGTTAAGAGAAAGATTTACTTATCTGTAATGATTTATGGAACTGACAACACAGTGTACAAATGGGGCTAGGAAATGCATGGGCAGAAAATCTTAGAAGGAAATCATTCTGAGAGGGCACTGAGCAGATGGATACTTTCAGTAATGAAACAAGTATTCTGTTTCATAAATCATGTTTGTCAGGAATATATGAAAACGGAGTCAAAGTTGGTACCTTCTGTCTTTATCACGGAGCAGAAAGACCCTCTCCCTGGACCATAACAGGGAAGGAAGCTTTATTTGTTGACCTCCTCTAGCAAGGCATTCTGATTGATGTTTTCCAACTTTGTGCGGCGTTTGTGCTATATATTATCAATATTGGCTGCTGATGCCAAGGTCTCAGCTGTCACCTAAATGCACTGCTGTGACTTGGGTTTTAAGCAGCAAATTGTCAATGTCCCTCCATGAGATGGACACTGCAGTAAAACCTGTCATTTACTTTAATGGCCCGGATGTCAGAGAGAAGTTTTGTCATGGCAGATGAAGCTGTCTGCTAATCCTGATGGGATTGCCATGCTTACCCATCTAAGGAAGCTCCTCACATAAATTAGCCCAAGCAATTTCCCAAAGTGTAATAAATAAGCATCGACCTCTCACTGACATCCACTGGATGTCATTAGAGATGAGATGCATCCAAGGACATATTACTTTGGTTTAGCAAAGTTCAGCCTTGAGGCAAGAGCAATACTTGACACAATGCAAGGACTGAGCAGAACTTCCCAGATAGATCCAGGATAACCGTGCATTCAGCGGCATACTCTTTGCACGTTGTAAACTGTAGTATTGATGCAGCCTAGATCTCAGACCAGTGCTAGATCTTCCCCTGCCATTAAAAAGAAGAGCAGCTGCTACATGACTCTACAAGAAGGTGTCACCTCTCCTAACTTTTAAGATCTAAAATTGAGGCACCTATTTTAAGGCAGCTCTCTGGTTGCCCTCCATCATGGACAGAGTCATCCCCATATCACAGTTCATGCCATCTGTTTTAGATATTTATCCCAGAGTGTTCTTCAAAGGTGCCTCCTTTTTACCTTTAAGGAGCAAAGAACAAAGATTCTGGGTCAGTCAAAAAGGGGAAGGGAGCAGGGGTGGTCCTGCCCTTTTTAAACCAGTTGAAATGCCACACAATGCCTAGGAGAAGCTGTGCTTTGGATGCCTTGCATCCTTACTTTCTCCTGTGCCACTACTATCAAGCTGAAGCTCCCCTGGCCCACCACAGTACCTCTTCCTGGTCTAGGGGTACTTGGGGTCATAGCAATTGCACAGCAGCTTTGAAAGACAAAGAACAACCATGGTGCTGGAGAGGAGTTTGGAGTGATGATGGCTCTAATGTAGGAGAGCAGCATTACAGAAATGCTTTGAGTTTAGGCTGAAGCATTTCAGTTTGGAAACACAAGATGCACGTGCATGATTTTTAACCTTCAGTTGCTCCATTTGGTGAGTAAATGAAAGGTACTGAATGACATCCATGGAACATTTCAGTGGTAAATGTAGCATCCAAACCCCATAGTAGCGATCTCCAGCTCCCACTCACCTGCAGTAGCACTGATCATCCCTAGTGCAGAGCACACCCATTAAAATGAAACAGTACTATTTATTCTCCACAGTCTTTACGACACAGAATGAAGTAAGATGACATCTAACACCAAGCTTCCATTCATAAATTGTTAAAATCACCTACAGACCTTCTAAAGAGCTGTTTCAGTAACATATCTGTTACTAATGCACGTTACAAGGCGAGATTACAAGCAATCCATGGGGTTACTCTTATTAAAACTATCACTTCCTGACACTTCAGCAGCAGGGTTTTCTATGAAATGATGCAAACCAACTGTTGGACACATGGGAATCTTATCTGGGGAATTCTGGAAAATTTGGCTGCACAAACCAGTGAAAGTTTAGAAATGTTGATAAAAAATATCTGATTGGGGAAAATTCTGTCACTTCAGGACTCAAAAATGTCATTTTCAAGGACATTTCTTTGAAACTGGAGGGTTTTTAGACAATCTAATGGTGCTTCTGGACTTCTGTGAATCAGAACTGGGAGCAGCTAAGAAATTCATTGGAAAGCCAGAGGAAGAAGTCCAAACACATGTAACTACTCATCAGGTTAGAAAGCACTGTTCTCAATTGAGGTTTGGGATGGTGATGCTGCCATCTCACATCTTTCCAACTGGTTAGCCATTAATACACACAGTAAAATTAAACCTGAACTGTCAGGAAATAGCCAGGACACCGAAGGAAGCACTGTTGGAAGCAATGCCTGTGCTCTGAGATTCCTGAGAAGGCACAGAAGCCATCAGACAAAACCAAGACTAAAACTAAAGAGGCCCAGCTCAGATTTACCAGATAAAGCATTATTCTCTTGCTGAGTTCAGATATTATAAGCAGAGCAAAGCATCTTTTAAAGCATCTTTTATGACCTTTGGCCATAAGTAGCACCACATGAGCTTTGGATGCACCCTGCAGGGTGGTGGGAGAGCACTGTGGCACACCTGGTTGTAAGAGCTCCTTTAGTCTTCCTACTCAACCCATTTCTCCCCCTTCTCTCCCTTTTTGTGTGCTGTCAGTCCCTTTTCACACACAGACCCCACTGTCTTTAAGTCCTCTTCCAACCCAAACAATGCTGTGATTCTATAACTTTATGGTTTAACTGCATTGGGTTGTTCAGATTTGTGCCAAACAAAGCCAGGAAAACCCAGGGCTGGACAAACATCAGCAAGGAAGCAATAACTTCAGATTTTTCCTAACCATCAACAGAAATGCATCACCTTCTCAAACAAACATTGAGGGCTATGTTGCTGCTCTGCAGCCCATGAGGTGAATACGATTTTGATGTTTAACACACATGTAGACAACTTACTGAGAGCAGCGCCACATTTGCTGGGGATGAATTAGGTCCTTCCAGAGTTTTTCTTTGTAATTTTGCATTTGTTCAAATAACGAGAAAAGTTATAACCTTCGTAATAATTATCTCAAACAGAGACATTAATGAATCATTCATCAAATGAAAGGGAACAAATGTTATATAAAATGCTTTAGAGAACTTGCCTTTGTTCCAGTAATTCAGCAGCTGGCAGCTGCCTCATCTTCATGCACACACACAGAGGGATTAAAACAACAGGAGAAAAATGATGCTTAAAGCTAGCACAGCCAAAGGCCAGAGGGCAAGGCTTTCAAAAGACCCTGTGTGATTTATGCCCTCACCTCCTACCCAAGAGTACAAGCTTTGAATTTCCACACCTCTCCTGCAAAGCCATTATGCAGAACCCCTGGTGATGCTGCAGCCCCAAGGCACAAAGGGACATCGCCACCCACAGCACCAGCACCTACAAGTGCTCCCCAGAGGGCTGGGCTCTTCTCAGAGACTGGGGAGGTAAACCAGTGAGAGCAGGACACCCCATGCCCACTGCTGCCTCTGCATGCTGAGTGTGGGAGCTCGCTTGGGCACACTCCAATCAACTACTGCAGCTCAAGTGTTCCTTCTGCCAAAGGGTCAAACCTGCCTACTCAGACAGGCATCATACATGTGCTCTGTCATCCTTTGCTGCTTCAACAGAAGGCAGATGGCTGCCATTGAGCAAGCTCAGGGATTTTTCCATTTCTCTCTTTAGTGTGATGGGTAGTGTGTTATTGAATAAACAGACAAGCAAGATCCTGGGAAAGGTCAGGATTTACTATGAGTAAGAGGAAACAACTTATCCCCCACATGCATATAATTGGGCCTGACTTCCATTAACACGAGGCAAACAGGCAGCTTCCGACTGGGTACCTCAAGGGAGTGTTATAAATATAGCTGCAGACTCAACCAAGTTTAGCCAGACAGGAGAGCAGACTGGCATGACAGCTAACAGAGGACCACAGAAGAGATTAGAAAGGGTCACAAAGGAGACTGCAGGTGTCTGTTTGCTCCCCAGACAAATATTATGATCCATTCATTGTGAAACCCTCAGCTTGGTCTGGAAAAGACAAAACAGGGAATCTTTCCAAGTACTTTCGATGCATCTCTTGAGAAGATCTGATGCTAAAGTGACAGCGTTTCTTCTGGTTAATACTCACATGTTTTCCACCTTGTTCTTTCCCTGCTGGAAGTTTTCAGCCAGGCAGAGTCCAACTCTGTGGTTGTTATCCCAGGAAGATCAGTCAGTTGGTTTAGGAAAATGGGAATGCCAGCATCGTCCAACCTTCCACACTGCTTGGATCAAGGCAACTGGAACCGATGTCTCCAAAATGTTATCTGAAGTCTTGTGATGACCCTGGTGAAGATAGGTGCCATGGTTTAACCCCAGCCAGCTACTAAGCCCCACACATCCAGCCGCTTTGTCCCCCATGGCAGGATGGGGGAGAGAACTGGAAAGGTAAGAGGGAGAAAGCCTATGAGTCAAGTTAAAGACATTCTTATAGGTAAAGCAAACAAGGAATTAATTCACCCCTTCCCATGTGCAGACAGGTATGCAGCCATCTCCAGGAAAGCCCTGTATCAGCTACCAAGAAGAAAATTACTCTGCCCCATCCAAAACCAGCACAGTAGCAAAAGCAGGGTTTCATCAGCATACGCCTGCTCTGAATTGAGACAAAAGGGAGAGCACGCATTGATGCACCCAAATCCCGTTCAGATCAGGCTAACTGCACTGTGGGAACTTCAGGATAAGCAGCAGCACCTGCTTAAGCTGGTTGAAGCGAACATTCCTCAGCAGATGTTTCTAAACAGCTCAAGCACTCGGTGTAGTCAGCACAGCCTGGCCTTGTACCAGCACATCAGAACCCTTCCCACACAGAGGAGGTGGGTTGGCATATCAGGCTGTGTGACCTGAGAGCCTCACTGTGCTGCTTTGGGCATCACCACCAAGTGCTCAGAACCCAGATACAAACCATGTCCTGCGCACAGCCACAGCCAGCACCCAAGATGCTGTCACCTCCCTACAGCCATGGGGATGGAGCTGCATTTTGCCTTCGTTGTCCTGAGATGTAGCAATCTCCAGTTCACACCACAATGCTTTCAAGCAGATCACATGTTCCAATGGAGGACCACAACTTGGCTTCACTCACCTCTTGCATAGGTTTTTATCCCTCTGCAAAGGAGAGATGCTGCCACAGAAGCCAGAAGCTAAATTCTCATGAAGAACAATTTATAAACCCCTCTGTTTTGTATATGAAAATGTAAATAAAAATGTATATAAAAATGTAGGTAGTTTGACAAAATTCAGTTGAAGAACATGTGGAAGACAGGTTTAATGAGAAATCTCTAAACTCATTTCAGATGAGGTCGATGAATAGAAATCAGTACCAAATGCAGTAAAACAAAGGCATTACATTAACCAGCTCCTCCATGCAAGGTGCCAGCATCTCGCTTCCCTCCTGGGCATGTTACAAAGAAATTAAGGAGAAATTGCTACTGGTGCCCTGAGCTCCGCTGCTGTCATTTATGTGTGGGAGGACAGAAGAACTCAGTGTCAAAGGCCTGGGCTTTTGCTGGCATCCTCCAAAGCTCATCTGCCTTTCCACTGACTGAATTTGGACAAGGACAAATGCACAAGGCTGGTTTTCCTCTGCATGAGCCAGCTATCTTGGTGTGATGCTGTGGGAACGGCAGGTGCTCCAAGCTTACCCTCTTTCCCTGCTTCTCCTAGCAGGGAAATCATTAATTGGTAAGACTGGCTTGGTAAAATGAATGGTAAACCAGTGGAACTAAAGAACACCACTAGCAGTTCTAACACGTGCAACTGAGGTGAGACAGGTCTTCCCAAATGAAGATGGGTATGACTCCTATGGCTTGGACAGGGAGAAAATACCATTTGCTCCTTCCAGTTTAGCAGAGAAAGGGATTAAAAGGCTTTTTATATCTTTAGTTCCTTACGAACAATGTGGCTAATGCTTTCAAATGAACAGGAACGTCCCTGAAATGCAATAAAAGCCCTGACTGTCAGCTTAGCTTAGCTACTACAGGGAAGATTCTCAGCATGGAAGCACCCTGGTCAGAGTTTCCTGCAGGTCTCTCACTGGCAACAAAAGCTGATAGGGAATAAATAAATATGTATATATCTTACTAAACTATCATAAGAAGTACAACATGGTATTTTGTCAATGAGAAGTGATTAGACATTGCTCTGCCCTCCAAAACACTTTGGCAGCTCTCCCAAAAGAGATGTGATTCATTTTTGTTAATCCTTAATGACTCCCAAGCCATGCAATAGGCAGTTCACGTAATTCAGTCAGCTACATTGCCTCTTCCCTTGCCAGCAGCAAGCAGAAAAACACAGGCTTGCCCTTGCACCATTTCTGTGCCTATTGATTATATCATTAGGTAAGCAAATTGGTTACCTCACTTCAGACTCAGTGCTAAATTACAGTCACTAAGGTTTGTCATCACCTTAATACGGAATCGACTGCCATGAAAAGAATGCATTGAGAATCCCTGTCTCCCGGGGGAAGTGATGATGAAGGAGCATCCCCAGCTCACGTATACTCCCCATTGTAATAAATTATCACTTATAGCAAGGTCAAAATTGAAGCCATTGCATGTGCTGCAAGTGCTCATTTTAACAGATCAAGTAAATAGGCTACCCAACAAATACAGATTTCCCTACCAGTTACATTGCTGTCAATGGGCAGCAAGATGAAATCCCTGCAGACAGAAGCACTCATGATGTGTTAGCAATGGCTAAACGCCCAAGGGGACAGAGAAAGGGTGGATTTCTGAGAGCCTCCCACAGCAGGGATGCTTATCTGGTCCTGCAGGTCCAACTGCTGGGGTTTATCTCTGGCTCTGCCACTCACTTTACCGATGACTTTGGGCTCTGCTCCTCTGTGCCCTGGTGAGAAAAGGGAATTGTACTGCTTTTATCCACCTATGAAACAGTCCTGATGGGGGGAAAAAAGGGACAAAGCTATGACTAAACCTCACCAGGTACAGGAGTAGCCTAACCCCTTGTCTGACTCTTCCTTCACACAGAGTGCATGCTTTGAGTAAGAACTACAGCCAGCAAATAATATACTCCAGCCTGCTCTTCAACCCACTTTCTTCTTAAAGCACAGATACAATGAGAGTGTTTTCTTTCTAAGCAGGTCAGCTTAAAACCCTTTAACAGTCCAGAAATCTAGACTGAGTCAGTGCTGACAGCACATTGTGACTTCACCTGCAGGAAAAACACATTATCACCCCTCACCCAGCCTGCATTAAAGGGGCTATGTCACAAGGCAGGTTTATTTAGGTCCTGAAAGGAGAAGAGTGGGCAGAGATGGCTCTTCTTGTGGTCAGGGAGGATATCAGGCACCCGGGAGATAAGGTCTCCATCCCACAGCAGCCCAAGCACAACCTCAGTTCCTCTGGGCTACTGATGAGTGAAAGAGTAGATAGAGCTGTCTGGAAGGACCTCTCCGTTAGCAACAGGAAACATTCATTGATTTCCATGGGCTTTTAGATTAGGCTCTTAATTGCTTCTAACTTAGGCTGAGGGTTGCAAAGCAACTTAGCAGCAAAAAGGCTGCCACATACTTGAGCTGCTCATTCACTCTGCCCATCACCACCTTTAGGCTCTGCTCAGGCTCAGGGTGGACGTGCTGGATCTCACCTACACAATGCAGACAAAATAGATGGTCTGACTTCTGGGTTTATGCTGCATCTCACACACACCAGCGTTCCTGCCCCAAATACCATGGGGTTCTCCTGGAAGAGAGAATTAGCCAGCAAGTTCTTTGTATTTCCCAAGCAGCATCATTACCAGTATGCGACACCCCTGCCTGCAGTGCTGTGATTACAGTGCACCCCAAAGGCTGCATAAACAGATCCTACAGTGCCAACCCCACAGCAAGACACTGGGAAGGGAGGGGAGGAAACAAAGAAGGTCTTTGCACAGTTGGAGGGAAAGAGCCCATCTGCCATTCATGAGGATCTAAGCTTGTATTGTACCTAAGAAAGAAGTGGAGCTGCGCACTTTGTTCTGCAATGGGAAAAGCACAAGATGAAGCACAAGGAGCTCCCTCCATGGGAGAGGCCATGGGTCTAAGGCAGGACAAGAAAACATTAAAACCAGGCAGGTTTCTCATCCCTGCAGCTCCTCTCTGAGCTCCAAACAGACATCATGAGAAACCATCATTAGGAAGGGCCTTACAACACCTACATAACACCACATAGTGCCAGAACAGTTCGCTGCAGGATAAATATAGCCATGGTGTACAGCTCTCTGGACCGCAGTAACTGGATGATTTCAGTTAAGTTCCTTTGTGAAGATATTAAGGAAGCTTATCATCATCTCAGGCACGGACTTAAGAAAGGGATTCACTGAAGCACACATAAAAGCCTAAGCAGCTCCAAGGCAAATTGATAAGTGGGAAGGCCTGACCTGTACCGCATGAATTAAAGAGTCTGAGGCATATTTATTCATGGAATATACACTCCCATAAGAACAGTCTGATGTTTGTTGAACCAATGACTAAAAACTTTTATTAGTGGGTCATTCTAATTAGTATCTTTTATGATTTGTCTAGAGCAGGAACACTGGACTTGCTCACAAGCACCCATGGATATTCGCAGAGAACAGTTACGTGCAGCAAGCTGACCCAGAGCAGATGTACTCATTCCCTGTTACTCGAATCTGAAAGGAAGTTCAGGCTTTATGGTCCCTGCCTTGTTTGTTTCTGCATTCTGAAGCAGGTGAATCACACACTGCACCAGGGATGAAGAGTTCACAGTGTTTTCAGTCAAGATGTTCTTTGCTGCAAGGGCCCTTAGAAAAATCACAGTGCACAGTTCTCAATAGCACCTTGGGAACCTGAGCCCCAGATTCACAAAGTGACACAGTTTGGTGCCTGAGCCACTCTGGTGCTTTAAAATACTCCATCAACAGATGGTTTTTAACTTTCAGTTCTATGAAGAAGCAGAAAGGAACAGCAACATGGGGGTACCTGCACCTGGATAACAACGGATGGTGTGGAGGGGATGCAGGAGTTAACAGTGCTTGCAAATGAAGGCCTGAGACATAGCTGCTGCTAGGCTCCCAAAATCCACATTGCCAGAAGGCAATTAGCAGTGGCACAGTTTACCTCAGAGAGTGACCAGATGGATTAAACAGAAATGGATGGGGAATTCCCAAGAGGCTCGAGGAAAGGTGTCAGCTTGGGAACAAGAGTGAAAGATGCCTGGGAACTTGCAGCACTGGGGAGACAAGTGGTAACAGCAGCAGACAAACCTCAGTCCAGCGCTGCCAGAAAGTCAGGAGGGTTAGTTATAACAGGGGATTTAGGCACTTGCAGGCATTAGTTCTTATCTTGCAAGTATCTAGTCCCATGGTTTACCTGTTGTATCGCTAATATTAATACTGAACGTGCAATTCATCACTTGCTGGTTTATCGGATGTCCGTAATGAGTCAACAAAGTGCTTTAATCCTGATTTGATTTAAGCCATGTGAGTCAAGCAGTTTTCCCCTGAAACACACCAGAAGTTTTCCTAACTGCAGGGGAGAACATAAGAGGAGGATCAGGCTTATAGATCCAAATCCTAAATCCTCCCCTTATCTCTACAAAGATGACTCACACAACAGTAATGGTCCCCATCACCTGGAAGTTTAGAGCAGCATCTCAGTGCTCCATTCAGGGCTTTGAGATAAAGGGTGCCATATAAAAACAGTCTATGTTTAACACTTTGGTGGGTGTGACATCTCATAAAGGATAATCAGAGACACAAGGGGACAACACATTACAACTTACTTTATGGATCAACCCCAGCAAAGCTTAAGGGCTTATCCAGCAAATCAGAAAGAGCACAACCAGAAACCAACAGGAGGATTTTTGTCTTTAAACGTTGTGTTTGATTCCCTTGCAAACCCATTTTGCTATATTATGTTTTTAAGAGGTGACACAAGTCAGATTACAGTGGATTTTTAAACTGTGGAGCCGTTTCAAATGGGAACAGATAAACTCAGAGCTCAACAGTTAAAGCCCACCTAAACCTTAGGGCTTTCTGCAGTTTCAAGCACAGCCTGTTACCATTTGTGCCCCGTTCAAGGCAAGACAGATGCAGCCCTAAACCCATATGTGCTTGGATAATGAAGATGCCTGCTGTAAACCAGGCATTTTCTGAACTTGTGCAGTCAGCTGAGTCTCTAACAGAGACAATTTAGCGGCCTTTGCTTTCCCCACAACAGCGTTATATGTACGTATTAAAGGATGCAATCCTGAAGTTTTTATTCCCTTGAACTTGTGAGTGTGGCTGATCTCAACCCTTGTGATTATGTGTAGAGATCTTTTTCCATCAGTAAGTTCCATGCACCCACTGTGGCTTGGTTGGTTTGGTTTTCCAAGGGACTTATGAAGCTAAAGGTAAGGGAAAAGCCCAGGAAGACAGATTTGCACACATAGGCCAAGTGTTTGTACACATAGGAATTGTGCATCAACTGAGTACCCACCAGGATTTGAAATATGATGGGATTCAGCAAGATTCCAACCCAAACCATTCTATGATTCCATGATTTGGAGTTTATGTAGGAAGCAAACTGCAGGAGAAATTTAGCTCAAAGCAGCGCCTGTAGAACAGGGATGGGAAGAGAGGCTGAGGAAGAGCCTCCAATTTGTCTTCTGAAGTTCCTCCATGTTCTCCAAGGCTGTAACCAGGCTCCAGGGAATGGACCAGAGCAAAACGTGTTTATTCCCAAGACTCTTTCTTAAACAATCTAAGGAAAACCACATAATCCCTGCCCCTCATCACTGACACTGCGGTCCTGACGCAAGGATGCGTTTGATGCCTCACAGCTACCAATGGACCTTCAGGAGCTGCAGTGACCTAACGTGAAGTAAAACTCGCACAACAGGCCTAGGAAATTCACCCTCATCATTCTCCTGGCTCAAGCATCGAGACCAGGCAGAAACTGCCTGAGCACAAACACAAGTATTTCCTTCACGGTTTGGTAGAGCTCTGGAGCCGCTTTCACCTTAAGGTGTGCAAAGCAAATCACACATCACGCGTAGCCTTCTTTCCTTAAGCAGTGCACGTGCAGACCTTCTGTGGCTCAGGAGCATCAGCACAGCACTGTTTCTCATTAAAAGTGTGTCTGAGACAAGAAATTCCTTTTAAACTTCCCAATCCCAGGCTGGTTTGGGCTGAAGGGCATTTAAAGCTCATCCAGTCCCAACCCCTGCCACAAGCAGGGACACCTTCCACTAGAGCAGGCTGATCCAAGCCCTGTCCAGCCTGGCCTTGAACACTGCCAGGGATGGGGCAGCCATAGCTTCTTTAGGCAGTTAATTAATTCCAGTTCTACTTGTTATGTTCATAGCATTCTGTCTCCCCTCACCTATCTCTTATCTTTGTGAGGACCATCTTCAGGAGAACAAGGACTAATTGTGAGGAGCTTCACAGGTCGTGGTCCACCTCAGGTCGCAAATCCCTGCCTCTGACTTCATCACTCACACAATAGCCCAGTGCAGGGTCTTCACCAGAAATGCCGATTTTGTCCTGCTTTGGGGCACGTGCTACAACAAGGAGCGACACACGTGGAAGAGATGCTCAGGAAAAGCCAGCACTGGTTACAGCCCAAGGTAGTTTGAGCTCTGCGGATCCAGCAACAGTTTCTCAGGGCAAGCTTTAGAGAACAAAACGAGTATTTAAAATTAGAGTTTTCAGTTGCAACTGAACAGTGAATTCCAGCTCAAGGACCAGCAAGTGCTGATCTGCTCAGAGGAGATCAATACCAGATCCCACAGCCCATTTCCTTTCTGAGCACAATCACTTTCATTCCATTTGATTTTGAACACTACAAATTCTATCGATACATGTTTAAAGGGATTGGCTATGACAACCAAATCAAGGTCCGAGGGGTGTGTGTCTCAGCATCAGTGGCCACCTCCTTTGCTACCGTTTTAAGTGTCCAAAGCATCAGTAAATCACGGCTGCGCCTTTCACCAGCGAGCTCATCTAGCTTGAGCTGTGGCAGGCGACAGAGACCTCTTGTGGAAGGACTATGTACTGCAAGCACACATGCACCACCGCCTGAGTACCTTCCTTGCCTCGTCCCTCTTTCCATAGTAACGGGCTCTTCAGCGAGCATCCCCATTTGATCTTCCCCATGGATTTCATCTCAGGCACCAGCACCATGGCGGGAAGAAAACATCCAAGCACCTGGAAGTTTATCTTTCCTAATTTTTGGCTCCTAAAGAAGCAAGAATACAAGATTGCAAATAATTGAGAGCCAGTGGAGGCAAACAAAGCTGTTGTGACACAGAACAGACACCAAAAATGCAAACATGATGTATGGAAACTCATTTTTCTCTAAAATTGAAGCTTTTCTGCACCTTATGGCTCCATTTGGTTGCTTGCAATGCTTGGTATATTCCACACTAAGAGTGAAAAGTGGGTGAAACAGAGTACAGGCGTATCTGTGAATGTGGCTTTTGGGAAGATCTCTACACACGCACACTTCACCACCAGGATAGTAAATAGGATGCTGTGACAACATCAGGAGGTTGTCTGTGCCTTGGTGCTCAAGGAGCTCCTGTCTCCAGTGCAGCTCATCCTCACCAGAGCCTTCCTCCTCAGAAAGCATTCCAAGGCATGGCTAACTCAACAACAGTGGTCACAACGAACTGCCAGGCTCAGCCCCAGCAGCCACGGGCACAAGGACCTGCAGTCAGTGCCTCAGTGCTGCCTCGCTGGGGTGGCAGCAGCACTGGGGTGGATCAAACCCATCACTTAACAGGTCGGGTCTCAAAACTTGGATTGAAATTAACCCCAGCAGAATACCTGACATGGCCCAAAGAATCAGGGACCGGAGGTGGCTGCAGTTGTTTCCCTGGCCATTGCTCCGGGGTCGGTTCATTTACAGCAGTAGCACCAGTGGTCAGTGCTTTCTGTATGAGGGCAGCTGCTCCCAGGCAGTAACTTGGAAAGGTCAGCACCATCCCAGCACCTGAGCTGTGCCTGACATGAAAGCCACTGAGGGACCACCTACCAGGCTGCTGCCTCCTGTGGTGGGGAGGGAATTGCCCACCAACACTTCAAAGGGCTTTTCTGTGCCAGATGCCTCATCTTCCCATGAGGATGCTGAAGTCTATGGGGGAAGCCAGGCCTGGGAACTTGAAGAAGCTGAAAGAAGACATCAGGAAAAAACCCTGGGAAAGAAAGGTTCTGAGATCCAAGTCCCCCTCTGAGACCCTGCCTGGGGATAAACCCCCTTTCAGCTGCCTCCTGCCTACCCCAGTCCTTTTGGCTGCTTGGGAATGGCTGGTCCAGGACCATGGTGTCCAAGCTCCAGCAGCACAGGGACAAAGCTCCTCAGCTCTGACCCAGAGAAAACAGCCCACATGGATTAATAAGATCACAAAACAACACGTCTCCTCACTGGCATCTCCATTCATTTATCACTGAGGGACACAAGTCTGTCTGAACCCTCCTTGGAGCGTGATGGTGTCAGATGCCACGTCGCTGGCAGCTCTTCTGCTCATCTCAGGCACAGCAGCAGGCACAAATGCACGTGTTTATCTCAGAACAGACAGGAGGAGGCGAGGGAAAAGCAGTGGCCAAAACAGCCAAGCCCTCGAACTGTAAAAAGCCACAAGGTGCTGTTTGTTGCTTGCTACAGGAACCGTTTGCATCAGTGAGATCATAGATCCCAGACTGCTTTGGGTCGGAAAGAACCCAAAAGCTCCTCCAGCCCCAACCCCTGCCATGGGCAGGGACACCTTCCATAGAGCAGCTTGCTCCAAGCCCTGTGTCCAACCTGGATTGAGCACTGCAGACACAGGGCAGACACAGCTTCAATGGGCACCCGCATTAGCTCTTCATGTGGAGCAGCACCAAGAGCCCCTCATTTCTGTGCCAAGAGCTCCACCCGGTGGCCTCCCCAGCAGTGACTTTCTCCCTTAGAAACCATCATAAACTGAAATGCAAGAGGAAGTAAAGCAAATCAGAAGCTTGGGGCTGTGCTTAGGGCTGTATGGACAAAGCTGGGCAAAACCCCTGGTTACTGGAGGAAGCCCAGCCACTGTATGAGCAATGAACACAATCCTGTGTCACAGATGTCCCGTTGAAGAGGGAAGAGTTGCTGGGACCAGGCTGAACGTGTAGAGCTCTGGTCCCACTTATGACAGGCATTTGCCTTCTCTTGTCCATCACCTCAGCTCCCAGAGGAGCCCCTTGCTGCTCCTGGTGGGCCCATGGACCATCCCACAGGTGCTGTGCTGCACAGCAAGGTGCCATCAGCAAACCAAGGCTGGTCCAGTACCACTGGGCTGTGCAGTGATGGGCACTCACCTCTCCATTTGAACCTTCCCTTCACTCCTGATGCCCATCGATACAGGGTGATTCACAAACTTACTGCAGCTCTCGCTGAAGCTTTGATGTCCTTGAGGCCTGAAACTGAGCATTTATTGTGTGTTTCTCACACACTGCTCCCATGCTTTGGCTGAAGTTAGACACAGAAGCTCCACGGTGCACATCTATCTTCCATCTGCCCAAAGCAGGAATACATTAAACAATACAGTCCCAGCAAGGGAAATGGCCCTATGGGGTATAATTTACACAGATTTCATTGGCTGTTAGTGGAAATCTTTGGGAAGGAAAGAAGATGCACACTTCCACTGAGATGGAAGTGAAGTGTACCCATCTAATTCCCTGTAGCATGCCAAGGATCAGAAAGCTCCAATGTGCTCAGTGTAGCACTCTGAGGAGTTTCCATAAGCTGAATGGATCCAAGGGAAAACCCAAATGAGTACAAACAAGCCATGCTCTGGCACGGGAGACCCCATCAAGCAAACAAGTGACCTCATTTGGAGTAATGATAAATACAAAGACCTCACATGAGTATGCACACGGAGGAGGAAAGGGTCAGGCAGGGCTACTTTGGGAGTGAGCACTCTGCATCGAACACCCACGAGCTCAGCCTGCAGGGCAGCACCAAGTCACAACGTGCCATAGCTCACAAGGGCACAGCTTAATGCTCAGCTTGAGCATTCAGTCGGCTTATGCAGCCCTTCACCTCTCTTTTCCCCCCTCTCATTTCTCTTTCCTTTCAGCTTCCATTTTCCTTATGAGTTCCCCTATCCCTGGCAGCATTCAAGGCCAGGTTGGACACAGGGCTTGGAGCAACCTGCTCCAGTGGAAGGTGTCCCTCCTGTGACAGGGGCTGGAACTGGATGAGCTTTAAGGTCCCTTCCAACCCAACCCAGTCTGGGATTCTGTGATTCCATGAGCATAGAGATGGTTTCTATAGGCTGTGAGCAGCCCAGCTATCTGGTCATGCAGTCCTAGCATGGCAAGCACTACAAATGTCTGATAAACCCATCCAGCGTGCCCTTGTCTTGTTTATCTCCTGGGTGTCCCTTCTCCCAAACACAACCGCATCACAAGAAACTTGGGGTTTTTTTCTGCTAAAATACCAAAGGTGCTTTAGCAAAGACAGAATTCCCTAAAAGCCTCTTCACTTCGAGAGGCACTTCAGGACACTGCGGGAACTTCCATCATTATAGTTAATTGAAAAGTCCTTTCAAGTGCTTGGGTACCAGGAGCAGTTTAGCCTCTGGGGCAGGGCAGCAGCACTGGTAAATACAGCTAAGTACAAACACACGCAGTCATTAGTACAAACACGTAGGATCGTTAGTACAAACACATCTGATCATTAGAGTCAACACACACAGCATGCTCCCCTTGCATAACAAAATGTAGTGTCAAGCTTTAGCTCCCTAAAAATGCCAGGGCCCAATTTTATAGTGAGGCACTGAAAAGAGAAGCCTGTGCTAACTTGAAACAGAGAGCAGCATGACCTGAGTACAGGCTTTTTCCAGGTTTTAGCAGCCTCTCAATGAGCATCAGCATAGAAATCTCATCAGCATCCAAAACCAAAAGCATGAACCCCAAATTACCCATCTCATGCTCAAAGCTCTGGTTACCACCTACCAGCACTTTAGATACAAATGACCACTCAACGCCACAGTAAGAAACGTTTGTATGAGAATCACAGAACAGTTTGGGTCAGAAGGGACCTTAAAGATAACCTAGTTCCAACCTGTCAGCCTCAAGCAGCCTGCATGCTGGCCTCTAGTAAAATGTGAAGGGAAGCTGTCATTCTATAGCAGAGCTGAAGTCCAGATGAGAGTCCCTGAACCCAGGCTTACTCATGAAGCAGCCTCTCTCAGTCCCTTGCTTCTTACTGCTCCTCCTCACTGCTACTAGGGTTTTAGTCTTTGCATTTCTCCTGTTGAAGCAAACCCAGGTGTGAGGACTGACTTTTTGAACCCAAGTTAATTCAAGCCTCTTTGAAGATGCTTTGCAGCAATGACAAACCAGCTTCTTTCTCCCTGGCTGCTCCCAATCCCATCACTGGCAACCTCCCTAACCCTTCCCTGCCTGAGGATTTCCTCTCATGCTCTGTTCCTCTCCACTGCATAATTCCCCTTCGAACACCTTCTAAACTGAACTTACCTGGGGGAATCTAACCAATTAGACATGTAAGTCAATTAGGCTGATTGACAGCAGGATTATGCCTAGCATAAACTTAATTGTGAATGCAAACACTGGAATAAATACCAGCCTCATAAGGACTTCCTGAGGCTTAATTAGTTAATGTTTGTGGAGAGCTTTGAACACAAAGTGCTGTTTGAACACTACTGCTATCCTCACCATTCCTAGTAATGAAGGCTTCAAATTTGGATATGGCAAAGATGAGAGGATTTCAGGGACAGAAGGGACCCTGACCAAGGCTGCTGGGGAACACAGCTGCAGGAGCAAGAGGGCAGATGGATGTATGTCCCATCCTGGGATGCCCCATCCCTGGCAATGTTCAAGGCCAGGTTGGATGGGGCTTGAAACAGCCTGTGCTATTGGAAGGTTGGAACTGGGCGAGCTTCAAGTTCCCTTCCATCCCAAACCATTCCATGATCCTATGGCAGACAGGGCTGTGCCCTAACTAAACACCCTTTTGCACTCTTGCCCCTCAGCAGGATGGCAGCAGCCCTTTTCCCCACACCAGCATCAGCTCGGCTGGCAGAATAGGGATGAATCCTGGAATCCAGAAGGAATTCACGTGCTGTGCTCTTATAGAAGGCCTATTGCAAAGCCATTCACTGAGGCACCAGGCACTAATGCCTAACACCCAAGAAAGAGCTCAAGTTCATTAAGGCCTCTGAGGATCTCCAGAAGCATCACCGTTATGATCAGTTAACACAGATATAGCAAAGGTATAAAACTTACAAGCTGTACTTTCTCACTGAAAAAGACACCTGAAACCCAATAAAATACGTATAATGCTGATATACCAAGGAAAATAAAGTTGCTTCTTTCAGCCCATACTGAACCAGCCTATTCAAAATGGCAAATGCATCTGTGTATGTGCACCAAAAAGCTTCTAGTTCAGGACTCACTATACATAGGTTTGGACTGGTATGAAGAAAATATTCCACAGAATCCAAACCTTGTAGCCTGCCATGAAGGAAGCTTCCAATTCCAAAACCTCAGCTGCCCCATCCTTACCCTTCCCTCTATCAGTCCATTTGATGTTGAAAACAAATTGAATGACAGTAAATCCGGGTTCCTTACCAGAATGAAGCTGCTGAATCTTTGCTTATTCTCTCCCCATAATCCATCATACAGGATCTGCCCAAGAGTTTACCCAAAATATCCTCCTGGATACCTTGTAGTTGTTGGTATAATTTATAGCAATCCCACCACTGCTTCATTAGGACAATGATGTGACAACAGTGTTTTTGGTAGCACCTTAAGTATTCATTTTGGAAGACGTTTGTGAAGGAGACTTTGCTGACAGCACGTACGTAGAGGGGAAAGCTTAATGTCAGAGAAATCTGGTTTTCTCACTAACTAGATTAGCCACAAGCAGAAATGAAGGGTGGGATTTTCAAAGCCGATTGCTGCAGAAGCATCAATTGCACTCATCGTTTCACAGAAAGGGATAAACTAAACCCCTGGTTTATGGCTTTTAAGATCCAACCCTCAGAGCTTCGAATTAATGAAAGAAATGGCTCACCATAAAGGAAACACAGGGCCATTTTCAGTGACCATCGCACTCAGTGGTCTGCTTTGGTAACTACAGAACATACTCCTTTTCCTGCTTACAAAGATCTTACCTGCATATCTCTGTCCAAGCTTTCCTCAGGTTCCCAGCAGCCTTGCCCCAGGTGAACTGTGCACCTAAACACAGGCTTTGGAAGCTTCTGATTTTGCAACCTTACCAGTCATTTGCTATTAATTTATGCGAGGTTTCGTCTGTCAAGAGGGAGTTACTACTGCCACATTCTAACATCCAGTTCCAACTGGTTGTTCCTTGAATGGCAGGGGTTATAAATGCATTTGATTTGAAAGTGATCTTCCATCAAATTCCTGCGGCTGAAGAACTGCTCAGTTATTTATACTGTGCAACTGTTCTGCTTTAATGTCTTTTAGCGGATTCTCCTCCTGGCCTGTTGTTATGGAAGTAGGATCCAGGTGGGAGAATGTTAGTCTGGAATCTCCAGATACACAGCATCACAGGAATGTTACACACCAGCAAAGGAAGAGCTATTGGTTTTATTTCACTCAAAAAACTTGGTTAGATTTGTCCACAGCATTGATTTATTCCAGAAAATAAAGCATTTTGGAAAAAGTTACATTTGTTTCAGCTTTTCCTCCTCTTTTCTTTTTTCTCCCCCCACTTTTTTTCTCTCCAGGGGGGAGGAGTTATTCACACAGCATCTCTGTTTGCTTAAAGCACATAGAAATAAGACCCTGTCAGGAAAAGTGCAGGCCTTCAACCAAACGGCCAACATGCTCACGTATTGAAGGACACACCATTAACTTCCATTTGGAATCCCCGTAGGTAACACAGCTTTCACACATCAGTCACCACCTGAACATTCTTTTGGCCAGTATGTTTCCAGCCAAGCTGAAATGAAAAACATGTTTTCCACCCATTTAGCTCCATCCTTGCACTGGGCACACAGGTATCTTCTCTGGTAAATAAGAAGGTTATATGCTGAAGCATTACAGTGCCATTAACTGCCAACTTTGCAAGCTGGGGAGTTGCAAACTCTTCAAAGAGTGCAATTTTGTGATCTGCAATTCCAGCAGTAAGGGTTTCCTGACATCTTTCCACAGCAGCTAACAACCACGCACTTCAATTTTGCAGACAAATTGTCTTCATTGCTGAAACCCTTGACAGTAAACATCACCTAAAATGTTTCAGGCTGAGACTCTTCGTGCCAAGTGCCTTCTTAGAATACAGTGGTTGCCACTGAAATCTAGAAAGCTCTACCAACTAACACAGCAATGGCAACAGAGGAAGAACCTTCTGTCCATGATTCATCACTGTTTCACAGTGGTTAGGGGTACCACTTATTCAATCCTGCACCTCATCCAACACAGCAATCTCAAACATCCCCAGAATTAGACTCTTGTGACACCTATTTATCCCTAGCAATGTACTGCATGGCTCAGTGTACTTGCCATCAAACGTCATGTCATGAAACGTGTTGGGTTGAAAAGAACCTTAAAGCTCATCCCGTTCCAACCCCTGCCATGGGCAGGGACACCTTCCATAGAGCAGCTTGCTCCAAGCCCTGTGTCCAACCTGGCCTTGA
>JASSUY010049805.1:0-16011 GCA_032466535.1 Forpus xanthops
GATTTCCCCTTAGTGAAGCCATGCTGGCTGTCACCAAGCACATTGTTGTTTTTCATGTGCCTCAGCATGCCTTCCAGAAGAACCAGATAAAGGAATGTTACATGTCATCTGTATAGATTTTGTATAGGGGAATTCATTGTTGTGAAATATGGGTAGCTAAGTTTCTCAATATAAGATCAAATCAGGATGGATGAAAATAATTTACTGTACATTGAACCACTGCAACCCTTAATCAAATTAAGGGTTAATCTCAACCAAGTTACAGTTCAGAGAGAAGGCAAAAAGTACCCTGGATTGTCAGAAAAAATTCAAAAGGTTAAATCTTATTTTTATACACATCTATACAAGTTCATGATTTTTGTAAAAAGAAGCATGTTTTATCAAACACACACTCAAATTTTGTTCTGCAAAACCAAATCTTAACTTATGAGCTATTTCCAAAATCGTATTCATCCCAATTTGCTCATAATAGAAATGACAAAAATAAAACCTTTTTCTGAACTCAGGAAAAAGTATCATTCTGCTTGACCTCTGATGATCAGAATAAAAGAGAACAATGAATCAAACTACCCATAATATGAGTTTTTAAAAAGAAAATATGGCTTTTCTGTCCCTCTCTTGATACTTTTTGTGGTTGGGAAAGTTTTGTTGAATCCTAGTTGTGTGTATTTCTGAAACTGGGACATAAAATCAAGAATGCTCCTTGGTAAAATATTTTATTTACACTTTAAAAGCTTTACAAGTTCTGCCAGAACAGTTCATATTTACAGGAAGGAGAGATAGCAACAGAGATGGTGCAGAGCACAGCAGCCACTTACACTAGATAGACCATCAAGTAGCAATAAATATAAGTGCTCGTGAATTTTATTCTTGTGTAAAGTCACACCTCAATTTTGTTATCATTTCAATTATGTAATGTTCAGCTTCCAAAAGGCGGGATAGCATAGACTTTTCAACATTGATTGATTTCTGAGGTGAATAGAGGTTTTAATAACAGCTGGGTAAAATGGAAGGACTAATGCAGCACCCAGGAACTCACTCAGTGGCTCCTGAGTTCCATTTTCTCTTCTACTGATAAAAGGGAGGCTTTCACCATAACTTTTTCTTGGAGCCTGGAAGAGTTTCTTGGAGTTGCAATGGGCTTCCAGGGAAAACACAGACACGGCTGGAGAGGCTCCAAGGAAATTTACCTATATACAAAATGCACCTAGGAGTTAGAGCTGTCTCACTGGGTGAAGAATTTCCTCCTGAATGTGGGAATGGATTCCAGAAGCTGTGTCAGCTGCCAAAGTTGCACTGACAGATAGCTAGCCCTGCCACAGCAGCTGCCTCTTCTGGAGGCAATGTACACATCACCACAGGTCCATAGTTCCTTCTGCCACATCTTTCCTTTATATTTCCAGCTAAACATATATTTTTTAATGAGAACAAAACTATTTGCAATAATCATTGAGCTCCATCTAAAATATGCAGTGTACAATAGCCTTTAAAAAAAACCACAGCATCTCAAACGCTGACAGATTCACCACATCTTTTCACTTTTACCTATATGATCCCATTTTTCCTGGTTCGTCTCTGATGCTGAATTTACTTTCTATGTATTATTAAACTTTTAAAATACCTATTTGCTCCAGGTTTATGTTGATAAGCTGATATCAATGTTAAAGCCATAACTGGAACATTACCTTTAACTCCACTGCATGTAGATTTTAGCTTTATTATTTGCTGGAAGTATACCATAATGTTGAGCCAAGATGAATTCAAATAACCCTGCCTTTTCTGCGGTGATTGGAGACTACAGTGTATATTTGCTTGTGGAAAGTATTTAAGCAGTGGAAGTGGTGAATTTAAGTGTGACGTGGAAAGCTGTGAATTTAAGTATCCCATAACAAAACCAACCAAATACAAAGAAATCAAAACCCACCAAATAAAAAGAAATTAGTGAACTGAAACACTGCTAAGGGTAAGCTTATTTTTCACAGAATCAGACTGGTGTTCAGCAGCCCATATTTGCTAGCATGCTGGTGTCTTTTGAAATCAGTTACTGTATTTCATTCACATAGCAGATGAAGACGGTAAATTAGTTCAATTGCAGATGAGAACTCAGAGCCTACTAGAAGCTGATTTGTTTATCAGCATCCAGGAACTTACTGCAGAAAGCACACCTGTCCCAGCCATCCTCTGTCATGAGCAAAGGAATACCAGGATGCATACATGTCAGTTTGCTAGTCTGCAAAATGCCCTTTCCTTCCAAGTGGCTCCCACTTTGCTTACTTCAATCTTCTACACTTAGTTAAAATTTTAAACATTTACAGACAAATTGGCAATACACAAATCTGTGACATTCAAAAGACAATCGTCACTGATAGGAAGAGATCATTTCTCATCTGTTTCAAAATTTGGGGAGAAAACTAGAAAAAAAGAGGCTCCCACCCTAGGATGAAGGCATATGGCAAGTTTCTCTTTTTACCTAATTTTCAATCATAATGCCCCTAATTGTGGAATAAGGAGATCCCCTTTTCAAATTATGGTCTCAAGCCTCAATATGCTCCCCTAGCACTGTAGAAGGGATTCAGGAATGTGTTACTTAGTGGGACTCTCTTTATGAGCTACAGGAAAAGTGTTTCTGTGGGAGAAAATGGAAAAATAAAGGGCAATTACAAATGAGAGTACTTACACCTTGATTCCACTTTTAGGATACGAAAAGGTAACTGTAGAAACACCAGGTGCTAGTAATCTTTGACACCCTCATTATTATGAGGTTTTTAAATTTTGTTCACATGGCTCATATTCAACCTGACAAGTCATGTAGCAATTAAAAATTGGAATGCTTCAATAACAGTGTTGGAATTAGGATCAGTGACTGGTTTAACTCTCCCTGACAAGGAAAGCCTGGCAAATGACTCAGTTCCAGGCATTAGGGAATCTTCAGCCTCACTGCGCACTACCAATGCATCCTGACATGCCTCATCAAGACAGCCAATGTGGGCCTAGCAGATGACCTCAGAAAGTTTCTTCTCCTTGCCTTTCTTGCTCTTCTACAGTTTGTCTCCAAGATCTAGACTAAGAGTTAGGATTCATCTAAGGGGGTAAATGCATTTTTTGAGAACTTGCATAAAGCATGGAGGTAAGGAATTAGGTTTCTGGTTGTACTTTTTTCACCTCACCCTTCTGGGAAAACAATTTTTGCAACAACTCAAACCCAAAGGTGGAAGGTTTCAGAGAAAAGGCTCTTCCTTTATGAAATATTGTGAGAAGCTGCTAGAAGAAATTACTGTGGACCAATTACATGATCACAGAGGACTGAAATTTCCATTACAATATGTGGGTTCTGCCATGGTCCTACAGCATTCAAACAGCCTTAGTGATATATTCTGATAATGATTTTGGCTCCCCTGGTATCTCTCCTTCCCTGTAATAACATGCTGCCCTTTCTGCTGTACAGTTGCAGGACAGATGTCTTTGACTGATGTACTTGAAACATGGGTGGCATAAAGCTGCATTAGAGTAATGAGTGATTTTTGGTATCCTGGGAGAACATCTCTCTTGGCACTTAATATATAAAAAACAAGTGGCATTTTGAAATAAGCAAGGTCTACAGGTGGTAGAATTAGCACTCAATCTGTCATCTTGCATGCAAGGCAGGGCCTCAGCTACCAGAGAATAAAAAACAGAAAGTATTTTGAGGTAAGCAGACTAAAAGTTTGAGTTCATTAAAAATAAACTTAAACTTATTCTCCTTTTCTCCACAGTTGTTGTAGTCTCTGGTTACACACAGCAAGTGACATTTCCCTAGGCAAAATGGCAGGGATGTAAGAGTATGAAGAGCCACAATGGAGGTCTGTCATCCCCCAAGCAATATAGGACTGGATTCCTTGACAGTTCTCCTGTGGGCAGTCTGCAGCATCAATTTTAGCAGGTGGGCAGTCTATTGACGTCCTCTGTTTTGTTCATGTCATGCAAAATCTACAACAATTGGGTCTAGATTTCACATTTGTAGTTCTGTAACCTTTCTGTGCCCTTTGGGGGATGGAGTCATTCCCTCCCATTCCAGCAACTAAAAATGGTGGTAAGATATAGCCAAATATAGCATGAGCAATACTGATGGCTCTGCTGGTTAAAATACATGAAAGCAAAAAAAATGGCAGGTTTACTGGATAAAAAAATAAATAAGTCTTTGAGGTTTTTTAATTCTATCTTCCCACTTAGCAAGATTTACTTACAGGCAAGGAAGTGGAATATTGCAGTGTCCACACTCAGTCAAACTAAACTATACTATATATAGTATATACTAAAGTATATACTAACAGTATATACTTTAAAATGCAATTGCAGATACAATCTCTCTCTGATAAAATATTATTGTGTGCTGGCAGAAGAGATACTAATCAGCTCTTGATTAATATTCATAGTACACATATATGTATTCGGGATATTAAAAGGCATTTTCAGACAATCAGAGAGCATACACCACAAAAGACATTCCTAGATAAATTGAACAAACAGTGGTCAAGGCAATCTCTTGAATTCAGTTAGCAAAAGGCTAGCCACTTCATTTTTTCATTCACGCCAGAGGATTAAGAAAAACTGAGCTGATAAAATCTTGTGATCCCACCCACTTTGGGTGAATGTTTTCTAATTAAAATGGAAATTTGATCAATTATCAAAATGCACTGGCTGATAGAGATGTGCCATTCATCTTCTGTTCAATCCTACATGTGCCTTGGAAGCAAGAAGAGTGTTTTCAGGTTCTGCAATAATTTAGACATTAAAAATGCCATGATTGTTAGTACTATAGTCACTTCTAAGACAACCATCATTAGTATTTTAGATAAGCCAAACCAAGCCACTGCCCTGTCTGCCACCAATATCATGCAAAATTAGCTCATACATAAAAGTATACAGAGAATTATACACAGTGAGATAGGGATATATGACATCAATATAGTCATCTGCAAGTATCCTGACATTTGCAAAAGTTTTTTATTGAACTATTGCAGAATCAGGTGCTTCTCTGTGAAGTCTCAATGACCATTAAAGTAAACAGAGAATTTTTCACAGCACTTTCATCAGGAAACAGAAATCCACCACTCAACACATAGCTCCTATTCAAACCAGTGGGACTCACAAGGAGCTACTCACCAGCAGCAGGGTACTGTGAATACTCTGCCCAATTCTTGATAGTCTTTGGACACCTAACAGATTCCCATTACAAACATATTGAAGCTGGAATGCTGAGTAAGTGGCACTGAGCAAAGAAAACATTTTCACCATTAATGTAATGGTTTGTGGTAGTCTGCTAAATAAGTTGATGTGAACTTTTTTATAATCCTGCTTTTCACAGCCCTGAGTTTGCAGAGTAAGCTTTCAGAGTAGGGGAGCACTGCAAGCCTAACAGCTGGAGACAGTTAGATACAAATAGGCAAGCCAAAGTCCACAAAATGGCTAATGATGAAGAAAATTAAGAGGAAAAGGGGCAAACCGGAGACAAATAAATGCTGAATAATTACAGAGACATTTTTGGCTGAAGCATTAAACTATAACTTGGAAACCATAATGGTCAAATAATCAAAATCAGAGAATAAGAGCAGGTGAAATGGCCAGTTATGGTGTTGTGTCATCCTAATCCCTTTCAGACTAGTCATATACCCAGTTAAAAAACTGAGCTCATACACATCAACAGCTCAAATGGCAAAGGTCAGTCTTAATGCAACAAGAAAGCAGACTAGGAAAAGCCACTGTTAATTTGCCTTCATTGACAATAATCAGCTGGCTCCCACCAGTCAGGCCTCAACAGCTCAGCCTACCAAAAAAGTGGATGAGCAAAACAACCATCACATTGAAAGCTGAAGATAGACATGGCCTGAAATGAAGCAGATGGACGCTCAGAAAGCTAGGCAAATGCAGCTGTCTTCCTATTGTGTATTGTCTGGGAATGCCCTTCAAGTGAAAATATGGTAGGAGACACAAAGAGAAACACTAGAAGACTTCATTGAAAATTTCCTCTCTTTTTCCTTACTTATATTTACTTAATTAGTAGCTGGCAAAAAGTCCTGTTACAAGGTAAGTTCAAACCCCAGGTCAAGACCATACCTTAATGGGAAATAGTTCTGTCTAAGGCATCGGGACTAAGATTATCTGGCTTGCTGATTTTCAGTAGGAAGGCTTTAGTAGATGACATTTTTCCATATTTTAGTCAGCACACTGCTCTCTTTTGCTTCGATATTCAAGTTCCAATTAAATAACTCCCTGGAAGTCTTGAAAGTCTACTCTTTTGCATTAGATCTCAAAGTTAGCAAATTGATTGTCCACCTAGGCAGGGTGGTCATTTTCTATTGCTGTAGCTCCAAGCATTCCTAAGAGTAATTAAGATCATTTGAACACGTTGTTCACAGCCATACTGCTTATACTAATAATGTGTTCGCTCCCCAGACAAGGCATAGATGCTCAGCACTGGGAAAATATACCTGCCTAAGACTACCCTGCTGCAGAGATCCTTTTACAGTGCAAGGTGAAGAGCTACAAGTAAATGTGACTCACTGACCAGACCAGAGGTCCATTTCATTTTTTTGTATCAAAGACCATGCTGGGATCGTTATAATGCTGCTTCCCATTGTAAATGCACTGTTATTTGGGATTGTTTCTAGTGTTTCTCCCCTCTCCATGGGTGAACAAGAGCTAACATAATCTTGCTTGTTTGCAAATTACAGCGAGTTCATTCTTATTTCATACCCAGGTTTTTTCCAGAGTTTAACTTATTCAGACCTCCGTGTGAACAGGGTCGGAATGAGAGGAACAAGAATCATCTCTCTGCCTATTTTTTTTTTAACTTTTTTTATTAAGAGTGTACCTTTGCCATCAATGAATTTCAGTGGTGAAAAAAAATGTAAACTTGATTCGCATCCAGGTTGAGTTGTTGAATTGTGATGGGTGAAATTCTGACTGTCAATATCAAAATAAAATTACAAAATAGCATTTTGTATCTTTATCAAAACTGGAAGAAATAATTATATTGTTCTTAACTTGGGACTTATGCTTTTTAAAATTCAAGTATCAGTTTGAATCTCCAGAATTAATGGAAACATATCTGAAAGAAATGTCTATATTAGATTACACTGTTTATTTTTTGGATAATTCAAGATTATTTTTCTATCCGACATTGACCAATAAAGAAAGAGTTAAATATAACTTTGGAAGGTATTTTAGTTGTAACAGTAATCTCTTTATATACCAGTGGGTCAATAGTTCAGTAAAAGAAGGAACTATAACTTGAATAGACACTAATTAAAAGAATCAATTCTTATCCTACTACATATGTCCAGTCATATTAACACATTTCTAGATTTCTTACTCAGTGGACTAGTCAAGATTAAAGGATTTGCTAATATGGATGAACTGAGTATGCTTCCAAACTGACTGAGCAGATTTGTGAACAAATTAGTTCATTTAAAATTGACAGTGAAAGATTGATTTTGCACAGAATGAGTTACCTAAGGTATTCATCATTTCCTCTGCTTCCATGCACAAGACAGAGATCTGCTTCTTTTTCTTTCTGATTGTAATAGGGCTGCTTACTGAGCACCTTTATTTTACAGCCGTGATTGCAGCCTGTCATTCTTTTAATTTAGACATATTTTAGCCTCCACAGACCTTCAGAAATAACTTCCTTAAAAGCCTCAGTCTAATGACTCATTACATGAGTTGCTCAATTCAACCACAGTACTTTAAATTATAATGCAAGAAGAAAAATTGCTAATTACACAGAAAAAGATCCAATTACTCCTGAGACCATTTGATTCATTATTCAGATTGTTTTGGGGGATGGGGGAGGGAGGAAGGGTGTCTCTAAACATGGGTTGTGTATCAATGTATTGTGAATGGCACTTAGATGTCAGATTTGCCATCAGTTATCATCATTCAGATGTATCCATCATGTCTGCATTTTCCCCTACCAATCAAAATAGAGTTTCCCAGAATGTGATATACGAACCAATGCATAGTTCTTAATTTTTAGACATTAAATGATGTTAGAATAAATCTGTAACCAATCCTTTTTTAATACCACTACATGGTAAGTAAGCATTTACTCGGTTTCCAGGGATATGTGACCACACATGCAAAGGCGAGTGATCTACAAGTCATAAATCCCCAAAGAGAAGAGTTTCTCTACTCATGAAATATGTGTTGTGCTTCATTTTCTGCTAGTCCTGAGCAAGGGAATATCCAGATAGTTTGTATGTGACTTGCCCTTGCCCGGGTCCCTCACATAGTTTAGCATGATGCTTAAAAGTTGGATGGGAGCTGAAATCATAGGATATTACAAACCTGTCAGTGTTATCTTCTCCAAAAACAGAGTTCCTGAGATTTATCCTGTTTCAGCTACCACCATAAAACCCTTTGGACTTTTCAGAGGCAGATCACACCAAGTTTAAACTTGGTGCTTTTTTATGGGGCACTCAGGATTCCCTTTGCATGGCCACAATCTCCTCAAACCTGGCTCATGTTTAATGGCAGAAGGAAATCTGAAATCAGTTAACTATATTCTGTTTCCAGTCTGACAGTTCTAGTTATTAGATAATAAAAACTTTATATGCATGTGTCCTTTTCATTTATTTTGCCCAGATGTTTAATTAGATCAAATTTTGGCCCAAAGTACATTTAATGTCATTATCCAAGTGTTTTTGTGTCAAAATTAACAAGATGAATTAAGGTGATTGTAATGTGGAGGACTTGATAAAATCCTACCGTTTTATCCTCTTGCAGACTATTGTTTGCAGCTATACCAATGTGAGATAGAATGATTTTAAGATCTCTCAAAGATAACAGTTCTTTCAAAAACTTACTGTCTGTTCTATCACATCTCCATTATTCTATAGGCTTTACTAACTGATTCAGCGCTGCAATTGTTCCCTGAAGTGTGCTCTTCCGTAACAATTATTCTTTTGCTGCATATTCAGTTAAGTCGTCATTATACCCATCTCACCTATGATGTGTGAGCCAAGCATTTCTATTTTTTGCAGGATGTCATCTTCTATTCCGCATTTTCGTTTTATTCTTCACTGTAATCAGTTCATTTTTTCCCTTCCATTCATGCTTCTTATTTCCTACTTAATTTCCTTCTCTTTTACCTAAATGTCTCAATATTATTTGTTATTTCTGATTATATTACAGCTCACCTTCCATTTTATAAATTTTGTGTAACTTCTTCTGACAAGCATGTTATGTTACTAATGATGAATTATGCAAGAGCAATAAAATGCAAAATATGTAAATGACACACGATTGTTATCTCGCTATTAAAGTGAAGCAGTAACAGAATATGTAATGTATATTAACAGGTTGTTCAAGTTTTCAGTGTGGCAGAGGGTAAGAGTAAAAAAATCACTTGCCTTAGCTTTGCAGTTGCATGTGAGAGCAAGACATAATGAGGACATTTCCCCTCCCTTCAGTGATTTGTCTTTCACAGTTCAGTTCTGCCATTTCACAAGCTTGCTGGCTCTAGAGTTATGTGCCCTCGCAAACTGTTGTCTGTCACCTGATAATGTATTTCCTCACTTACCTGATTGACAAATTCCCTGCCTTGATCATTGATTTGTATGGTTACACTTGAATGTCTGACGAATTCAGTCAGAGACCTTCAACACTTTTAGGTAGTTTATCCTGTAGCAGTTTATCTTTAGTTCATTTTGAGAAGTAATCCATATCTGTTACCAAATATTTGTACAAGTCTTGGTCAGCAGTGAGAAAACAAATATCACCACTAATTTGTGCTATCTGAACAGAATCATAGAATGTTTTAGGTTGGAAAGGACCTTAAAGACCATCGCATTCCAATCCCTGCCAAGGGCAGGAGCACCTTCCACTAGACCATATTGCTCAAAGCCTCGTGCTATTGTTCTATTATCTTTTTGTTTTCAGAGAGGCAGAATACCTTCTATACAGCTTTGCAGACAGCCTCAATATTTCTTTAATGTAGTTCCTACCCTGATGACCCTGCCATGGCGCTCTACAGGACCACGTTGCCTACATGTTACTTGCTACCAGCCAAATCTGAGAGCTAAAAGGCAAGTTTTGAGGAAAGGTCTCTCATTTAGTGGGTTTAGCACCACCAATGACAGTCTATAGTAGCCCATGGTCATACAAATTTAAGCAGGCGCTGAGCAGAGAGAGACCATGCTCATGTTCACTCCTGCAGGAAAAGCCGTGTGTTTTGATCAACCCAACAGCTTGTATGCTGCACCTGAATGGAGAGCAGTTCATGAGCACAGATACTTCTGTGACAGTCTGATATGGAGTCAGTTCCCCTCTCACCTTGCTGACAGACAGCTGAGATGGCTTGAGCAGAGCTCACATTCTTTAGATTTCAACTCTAAAATAAAGGTCAGTGCTCAAGAGCAGAGCCACAGGATGGGAGAGAGAATCACTCAGCAATTCCTCAAGTTTCTCATGAGCTATGATTATTTTCAAAATATATCTACTTTCTAAGTTAAGGAAGAGACCTCAGTATATAAAGCCATTTTTTCATTTGCAGATCATGATGAACATCAGTCTGAGAATAAAGCATGTCGATCTGTGGGTCTAGCAGCAGCTCAAAACAATTTAAATACTCGTCAATGCCATCCCTAAAGTATCAAATCACTTCATGCACAGCAGTGCAAGAACCTGATGACTTCTGCTAAAGTAGTCACTTCTGCTAAAGTCTGCTAAAATAGTAATCTTTTTGGCATGCCATTTACTCTGAATCCTTCTGCCCAGGAAGTGACACCTGGATTCCCTTGGGACCATCAAAGCCCTTGATTTTCTGGATGAGCTCAGACTAGCATTGCTCTAGCCTGAGTTGGCTCTGAAACGACTAATTTAGCAGGCCATTAGCCCAAAACTGGGCAGCTTTCATCCAGCCATAGCAACTCATATGGTGGCAAGCTTGAGAAATAATGCCACCCCAGTAATACAGCACTGTACATTAGCAAGGATTTGACTGTCTACAATTATGTCAATCAAAACTAAGACCAATGCTCCTTCAAAAGGACCACCATTATTCCGTCTTCCAGCCTGAATAATTTTCTTTTCTTCCTTTTTTTTTTCCCCAGTCAGCAGACTGAAGAACTTCTGCTCTCCTCAGGAGCAGGTCCTACAGCTTTTACATTAAAAAAAACTTCTCACCTCCATCAAAGAGGTGGAGCAGGTCATTACCTAATACTACTGATGACAAATTTTCTAGATCTGGAAAGCTGAAGAATAGGCTGGTAGAAAAAAAATCAAGTTGGATTTTCTGATCTGATCAGACAGGAGGAAGAAATCCAGGAACCTTAGCTTGTTTGTTTTATGTTTACAGTGTCATTTATTTTTTTATTGTCATTAAGCTGAAGGTCTAATAATGAGAATATTAACTGAAGCCAAGTGTAGTGTGAGAACAGATGCTTTCCAAGCTTTTCCATACAGTCTTTCCAATCCTCCACAGAGTAGCTCTGGGTTACTACAGTTCTCACAGCTTTTGTGCCTCTTCAACAGCCAAAGCTAGTCAGAAAGAATTGAATGATAGCTTTGTGATTTAAAGGAATAGTCAGAAATACTGAGACCAAGATTATTGGGCATATTTTTTTCGGTAACATAGGCAAGAATAAAAATTATTTATTATGTGGTTTTGACTGGGCTATAAAATGCACAGCATGAAATATGAAATAAGGATAATTTCAGGTTTCAATGATTTTTCAGAACTTCTGAATTTTCTCAGTCCTAAAATGGGAGTCTATAAGGAGTAAGGATTTCAAATGGCATAGAATTTATAAGGTAAAATCTATATTTTGACTTATGCTTGAATATGAACTGATAGCCAGTGTATTTTAAGACTATGCTTTCCTCTTCGCACAAGGCAAATGCATGTTGAATTAGCACACCCTGAAATAATTCACTATACCTGTACTAATTGCATTCCTGTACTGTGAGGGGAAACAGTACAGGAATGTAATCCCATAAATTGGGCCAAAACATTTCAAAGTGATATTAAGGTATTTGAATGCATCCAGAGGAGGGCACTATTGCTGGTGAAGTTTCTGGAAAATATGCCCTATAAGGAATGGCTAAGGAATGGCAATTCCTATAAGGAATTGTCTGCTCTGGAGAAAAGAAACTTGGGGTCAATTTCATTGCTCCCTACAGATTGCTGAGAAGGGGAATTAGAGAGGGAAGTGCTCATCTCTTCTCCCTGGGATCCAGCACCAGGACACATGGGAAAGTTTCAAAGCTGCATCAGGGGACGTTTAAACAGAATATTAGGAAGCTTTCCTCTCCTTAGATGCAGAGCCTGAGTAGCTTCCTTGTAGTACATGAGCAGCGGACAAGAACCTAACCAAAATGGACTAGAGCTATGGTGAAAAGGGGCTGTACTCTGCTACAGAGGAAAAGAAGCAACCCCTGGGTCCACCCTGGGGGCCTAACCTGGGGCAAAGAAAGTTTCCTGCATGAGGGGCATGAGGCCCATTGTCATGAAGATGAGCATGAGCAGCTGCGACCTAGTGAAAACGGCCTAAAGGAAACCTAGCAAGGGGCCATTCTCAGTGTTGAAGAGGAAGGTAAAAAAAAACACAAGGACCATTGCCAGTCTTCCCTTGGGGGAAAAAAGCTTTCTTTTCCCTGGCTACAGGGCACAAGAAGCCATCTTCTTGCTATGTGAACAGCAGGCACTAACCTCACCAAAATGAACCAGAGCCTGACAAGGGGCCATGCTCAATGCTGAGGAGGAAAGCAAAAACCCCTAGGGACCAGTGCTTGTCTTCCTCTGGTGAAAATTCCTTCCTGACACCAGAGCTGGTTATGGACTATTCCCTGAGCATGTGAGCAAGACCTTCTTTCTTGTCCCACAGGCAGGTCATGCCTCACAGAAGATGCTAGTACTATCCCTCTCCTTCCCTCCCTCAACCTGGAGCCATCTCAGGGGCTTCCAAGAGTGGTGAAATGCCTCTAGCCTCATCCACCTTGGAGGTAAGAATCCTTCTTATACCAGGCAGTACACCAGTGAACTCCAGAGCACTGAGATTCCTGCCAATATGTGCAACCCGTTCCTTACAGCTGCTGTCCCTAGCTCCACAGAGGATGAGGATCACAAACTCAAGTTCCCTTGGTATTGCAATCCAGCTGAAAATACTTGTCAGCCCAGAGTGCTACAGGTGTTGGCGGTTCTTCCTATCTGCAGCAGCATTATCCAGTCTCCAGTCTTCCTCCCTCTGCCCTCTCCAAGCAATTCCACAAATTCCTCTCAGATGTCTTCAGGTAGCCCTTGGGCGAGCTTTGTCCCAGTGGCAAAGCCAAGCAGGCTGGCAGTGAGACACATGAGGATTACCTCTTTATCTAGCCCTGGGGCACTGCGGCTGCTGCTTGCAGTGTGGTGGCACTGTGACATGGGCTGATGGAGCCCCCCTGCAGTCCTACCCACCACAGCCCTTCCTGTCACCCCTCCACCACCATCCTCTGGAGGAGGCAGGCTTTTTAACTTATCTTTCTTGAATCTGAGGAACAAAAAATGTACATAGTGGTACAGGTGAATTCTCAGGAAGGCTTTGCATGCTTGTCTTTCCTGAAGAAATATCTTGCCTGACATACAAGAATGCATTTCCTTGTATCATTTTTGTGGCTTATAGTAACCCTGTGTTCTAGTCACGCCTCCAGGAACGTTTGCCTACTCTGATGTTTCCATGAGCAGAAACTCATGGCACTCCACCTGATGTTGTTTCCCTATTTCTACAGTGCAGTTCTTTATGCATGATTTTTTGATGTAGGGCTTCTGTCAGAGCTTCAGCTGATATGTAATATGAGGCTGTAGAAATATACAATGAGATATAGCTTTTTCTGATTCATGGATGCCATGAAATCTAGAATATAATGTTAATAACGAATGTATATTTTGGAGAAGGCAGGAAGCATACGTATATTAAACACGTAGTTTTCTGCAATCTAAATTCAAAATACCTGCCTATGAACTTCACTGTTTCATACATTTGATGACATCAAAGCATGAAGTGTGAAGCCTGAGAAATGTATTAACGAGGCTTTCATTCATCAATAGCCTGCTGGAGTCCAACTCCACAGAGTCATGACCGGCAGATCTAGCCCTTAAGTCTTATGGAGTCTCAGGGATTTCACGTTCGCCATTAAACAGTGATGCATTAGAGGTATGACCACAGGGTGGGGAGGTGGGGGGGAGAAAGCTAAATATTCTCTGGAATAAAGAAAAGTGATGAGATCTGCTGAAATCTATAAGCCCAGGGAGAGGAACTTGTGCTTAGCAAGCACCAAGAAAATGCTGCTGCCTTTGTCTAGCTAGAGAATTAATCTACGTACTAAAAATACACTTCCTGGGCTCACCATTTTACCCCTACAACAGTAATGGAATTTTTAAACTATACAGATGCCTTTTGTTAAGCTTGTCTTACGCCTGAATAGATGTAAAAGCTTAATATGAAGCCTGAAAATATATAGGAGTAGCACACAAAACTTCTGCGTAATCCAGCATACCTGAGAAAGCTGCTACTGTATTTCAAGAACATTTACTAAAACCTCACTTTGAGCTACAAATTCCAACCCAGCAGAAATCTGCCTTACTTACCAGCCACTTACAATATGCTCCCTAAAAACAAATAGGCAGATATCTGCTTTGCTGCGAAAGTTAAATACTTCTAGGAAATTAATTTCTTATTTTCAAAACATATAAATGACTTTTATAGTCAAAATGAGCAAGAGCATTTCAGGTATTTATATTGTCCTACTTTCTGTCACCTGGAAAAAAATACTAAACCACAAAGCCAGATAGCCAGTTATGTAATACTATAAGGCAGTGAGTCGCCTTAAAGGGAAAAACATTTTCAATCTATGACAGTTTGTATGGCAAACAAATTAACCCTATTTCATATGTTTTGATGTTAGCTTTATATAGAGAGATACAGGTACCTACTGAAAGTTTTTACAGAGTCTTTTTGTGCTACCCAGAAGTTGAGAGTATTACATGATTGATCCTTTTCATCTTAAGAAAAATATTGTCCCTTTTAAAAAAAAAAACTTATAGTACTTTTTTTTCTTAGATTGTACTTGACTGATAAAGAGCAAGTTTTGCCAGCTGAGGCTTTAATTTTCACTTTTACATTTAAGTTACATTGAAGTGCAAAAAAAAAACCCAACTATAAATCTGTTGGTTGCTCATGAGCTATAAGTTGCAAAGGATGCCAAAATCATGTAAACTATACAACAGGGATAAAACCTCCAATGTGGATTTTCATAAATCTCAGAGTCAAATTATTGAACTATAAATATGCAATACACAGACTATTGCGTTCATTTTTTTCTTCAGCAAGGTTTTCTCCATGTCAAGCAATCTTATCTAAAAATTTGGCCCAGTCTTGATCCTTTAAAATTCCACTAGCTCTTATACATTAGAATTTTCATACTTTCTATTTATTACTATGCATAGAATTGTTGCATTGTGATAGAAAGAATTATTTTTGAAGAAAGAAGTAAGCCTGTTATCCACATGAATAAGAAACATAATACAGTGAATCTCTCTGAAATGCACAGCCTTAGTATACAATCAGTGTATTTCTTTCATGTTTATTCCTTTGTCATATATTCATTTGAGAGGGTTCCACAACATGTTCAGTACATGCCATGAATTGGCTTGCCACAAGTTTATCCTTTCAGCACATTTTATTTCACTGGTAAGGCAATCATCACATTTTGGCAGATTTTTATTCATTTAATAGCTTCATTCTCTTATCAGATATTCATTTAATTGGATTTCAGACTGGTTTCACATAGGATTTGAATAAATGGAAACAGAGGTTGCAATCTATGTGTTCCTTAGTAGAAATTAATGGAAGTTACTTCAATTGCTATTTAATTCACAATTACTGCCATTCAATTTATCTGCTTGAGTGTTGCTTTTGACAACACGGTCAGGTTAGAGTATTATTGTCCCTGTTACTGGAGTATGCAGATAGTAGGCTATAAAGGTGCTGGATTACC